>JAVDPK010044758.1:0-21894 GCA_034780415.1 Cichlasoma orientale
CACACACACACACACACACACACACACACACACACACACACACACACACACACACACACACACACACACAATGAGCTTATAATTTGTTTTTGTTACTTTATGTTTTGAATTTCAGTTCATGTCCAGTGAAAATTTAAATCCAATGGACTAAAATTACACCATCACAGAGCTGAAAGCAGAGCAGCTGTTTTCATGAGTTCCTTCAGTGTTGCTGCACAACCTATAACACTTCCTCATAATAAAAAATAATGCACTATTAATTATTTAAGACCATTATTGTATTTTATTCACTTGTCATGCATTATCTTCATTATTATAAATGACCTAGTTTGATAACTCACGAGCACACATAAGGTCATTTACTGTCTGACTCTATTTAATCCTAAAGAAATGAGCCTGACTCTCAGTCATTGGTTAAATAAATTCTTTCTACCTTTTGAGAACATAGAGCTAAATAACATATTAATATGTTTCCATTTGTAACTGGAAAAACTAGTATAGTGTTGCCACAGTTGCTGATTTTGCATCACCTTTTCCTCTACATTTGATGAGAATCTAGCTGTGGCTTGCAGTGATGGCACTTCAAGGTACTGCAGATTGATTTATTTGTTAAAATTCATCACGTCACACATTTTGGACTCTGTGTGGAGCCCCCATTGTCCAGACAGAGATCCCCAAACAAAGAGCATCATAGAGTGCCGACACAAAGGGAGACAGATGATGAGCACTACAAAGTAACAAATAGATTTTGTGGAACTCTGGGTTACAGCCGGAGGCGGGGTGAGCGTAAACAAAGCTGTCCTTATTGCTCAACGTCTGGGGATGTTGTTTGTTCCTACTTGGTATTTTTCCCCTTCTAGAATATTTTGGGGAGCAGCTTGGCGTGTAGCCTCTGCTGCCTGCTCTCTGACCTCTCTGAAGTTACTCTGATTTCCGTGAAGTCGGGGGAGCTGCAAGCTGATCCTCCCCTCTCTTCAGAGTCAACAAGGTGCTGATCTGAACCAGCCCTGACAACCTCATGTCAAATCGTCTGCATCCAAATTAGACAAACGGGCAATGTGGGTCCATTTATCAGCTTGTATTGACATGAGGGGATTAATTCATAACACACAATTCAGTTATCACAGACAGACCTGGGAGAGCCTCCAAAAGGGAAATCATATTGGCTGCTAAGTTGTAAACTACATTTATTCTTAGTAGTTTTTATATGATTATGATATCCCTCCATCCATTTTGGTGGTGGGGCTATGCCAGCTGTCATAAGGCCAGAGGCACTGTGGACAGAGCCAGTCCCAGGTGGTCCAGTCCACTGCACCTATACACCTCACATCCACACCCATGGCCAGTTTACAATCATCAGTCAACCCAAAAACTTTTTTGTATTTCCTGGTAAAAGCCATCTAGCTAGCAAGTGGAATTATAGTTTAACTTATTAAGTGGGTTAACTTCAGTGCCATAAATTCCTTACATCGGGCACATGTTGGATTTTTAGTTTGTTCTATATTAGTTTGACTATGAGGTCAAGTGAAACTAATTCAGATGGTAAAATGATTTCCCAGGCTGGGTGCCATGATCACAATTTACAGACAGAGTTGGGTCTGGTTTAAATTTGAACTTCTCTACTTGCTATAGACCGTTTTGTTGTTGTTTTTAATAAGTTGATGATTTCTTTCACCCGTGCATGAACAAACTCGGATCCTACGAGACAGGAAAAAGACAGCAGCCAGCAAGACAAAACACGTTTTATTATTTTGCCGAGAACAAACCTCCACACTAAAACATCCGACAACTTCGGTGGAGTCAGCAAAAAGCGAAGCCTAATGATGTCCTCTAAAACAACCTGGTGATGTGTCCTCCCTGTCAGACAACCTGGGCGCTGGAAGAAAAACAACTGTGGTTTGTTTTGGTTTGTCTGCCACCATTTCATCTGGAGTTGTTGTGATCTCTTTGGAATGTGCAGTAGGTCAGCACCGATTTCAAATGTAGCACAAAAACCAATCAGGATGACTGACTTCCTCCCAGCAATCTTGAAGAGCGTTCTTAGTTCAAACGTTTTTCGACTGGATGCTTTTTGTTTTCACTTTTATCTACAGAAGAGACGGGAAGTCCAAATGTGTCCTGATAAGACCGACTGATGTCAACACAAGGCCTCAAACAGGCTGGATACAAGAGGGGCTGAAAGAGGAAGGCTGCTATCGAGAGTCCTTGGTCTGTCGACTGTTTGTGTCTCAGAATGACTAATTATCGACTTAAAAAGTGCTCCATAAGTTTAGGAAACAGACACACAAAAGTACAGAAAAAGATTTTTTTTTGCTCATCTTAGTTTACTACATATTTATTGCACAGTAGCCATCTCAGCACAGCCTCGGGAATATGCAGCCCCACACGGGAAACCTCTTTAACTGTGGCCTCTCTAAACATAGCGACTGAGGCGTCTTTCTGTGAATGTATAAAAAAAACGTCTCTATAAAGAAGCTGGCATGTTTTTAGGATTGTCTGAATGTGGCATTCATTTTAAAGCCTAAAATCAACCAGTGAGTGGAAAATAACTCTTTATTTTGCATGTATTGATTAGAACAGATAGTCATCATACATAAAGAGCTGTGTGTGTCGAAACAGAGGTTCAGGAGGTTCTTAAAGTGCAGACTCGAGGTAGAACAGTTTACCCAGAAAACGCTTCCTTCACTTGTTTCCTTTTAATAGTCCCCAAAGTCTTAAAGGGAAGTTCTTCAGTAGAAGAAGCTTGAGAAAAGAGGTCTGACGTCTTTGACATCTTTGCGTCACTTTAACTTCTTCTTTCATGTAAAAATCCCATCAGCTGCTTCTGTTTGGGACTCAGTATTACCGTGCATTATGTCGCATCAGCAAATCTAGGTTTTAAACCAAGATGTTTTATTATTGATCATTTTAACTGGAGATACTGAAGGAGCTGTTAGAGTTGTGCTGCAAGCCTGAAACCCAGTATGTTGTTATTAAGTCTTAAACCTATTCAGTCGCAATGTCCTCTACAATCAAAATAAATATAGTTTGCATCCTGACTGCCCATTGGCCCGCGTAGGTGAGGTGAGTTAATATGTGCTTATAGATTGGTGGATTTGCTGATGCTGGGCGGGGTCAGAAGTGAGTGTTTCTGATGATCTGATGAAGTGTTCGTGTGTGTGTCTGGAAGTATGATCAGCCAAGGCATTCAGCAGCCAGTCAACAATGTCTGGACAACAACTGTGGCAGTTCACAATGACTGAGACACACTCACACTCACAGAAAATATATATTTGTGTAGTAACAAAATGACATAAAATAAATGCCACAGTGACACAAAGACATGCGCTGTGTTTCAGGCTCAGACATAAATGTTAAATTAAACTGATAAATTGACATATTTACAATTTACATCTTGTATACATTAATATACCACATTTCAGCTCACACTGGACACTACTTTAAAAGCATGTAAAATTGCAGTCTGCATACTTTTGCATATGTTTACTGTTTTTCATATTCTGAGAAAGTCTCTTTGGTCCCTGTTGTGACTGAAATCGTAATGCAATGGCATACAGCAGTGTTTTAGTGCTTCCAAATGTCACACACACAAAGAAAAGACAACTCGGTTTTCGTCACTTTCGAGTAGAAGAACTGCAGAGAGTCCTGACCATCAACATCAGTCTCCAATGTTCTTGTGGCTAAATTATAGTCTGCACACTTTTAACCATAAAATATGTTTTCCAGGCAAGAGGCACCTCAGCGGTCCCAAAGTGGAACTGCTGTTTTTACACTGTAAAACAACATGTTTATGCATGGAAAACAACATGTTTACATGAAAGCCTGACAGAAGTTTTTGCTCGCTTGAGTTAATTGGAAGTCCAACCTTGACTAAAGTAATTATAATTATAGTAATTATATTAAACTAATTTAGGGCTGAACAAAAGCGTCAGAGGAAATTCACTGTTCACTGGTGGTCAAAGGCCTTTTTTGTAGTTGAGTTTTTTTTCTGGATCCTTGTGAGTGGGAGACACCAACGACATGTACAGATTTCTTGGAATGCATTGCTGACCAAATTATCCTTTAAACATTCCTCAATTTGGTTGTTAATGAAGCAATCAAAGCCTGACAACAGGCACGTGGTTAGGGTTAACATTTACATCATCGATTTCCATCTCGTGTCTTTCTCTCTGTCCTTTGCTTTAGAAGAAATAGGATCTAATTCCTGAAGTTTTTCCTTAAGGTTGGCATTAAGGTTGGCTTTATGTGTTGTCCTTTAGAAAATATGAGATTTGTGGTTCTCTACGTGGTGAAAACGTTTTACATCAGCTTTTTTTCTTGAGGGTTTTGCAGATACAATCTTTAATTTAACCAGAGTCAGGAAAACAAATGTACCAAAGACCTGTTGTGCAGGTTTTTTGGTATTTTGCGGCCCTTTAAATTGAGGCCACAGAATGCCTTAAGACAGGAATAGAGGCATGCACAAATGTATGAGCGTTTCCTTACAAAATAAGGCGTTACCCTTTTAAAAGTGTGACGGGTAATTCAAAGCGTGTTCAAAGTCACGTAGAAAGTAAGATTGCAACTGTTTACCTCCACATGCTGCAAATGACATAATATTTCAACTATGGCTTCATATACGCCGAACTGAATGAGCTGGTTTGACAGCAGCAGAAAATAAACTCAGGAAACATTTCAGTGACTCATCAAAGCAAACGCAGAACGTCAGCTTGCCTAAAAGTATCACGTTATCCAGGATTTCAGGAACGTTTTGGATCAAAGCGTCTCGCATTTCTGTTTTCTGTGTGGAAGAGTCAGTTCATAAAAACACATGGGGTCACTGAGAGGTCACTGCACAACATCAGGAAGACATCTGCACGTCAGATGCCTCGAATCATTTTCACTTCAAATACAAAAGGTTTCATTCATACGAACTTTAATCCCAAGAGTGCTTGTGCTGTTCTGCTTTACCTTCTCTAAGGAGCAGGCCCACTGATTAATATTCAAAAAGCTACTTTTCTTTAAGTCCACTGAGATTAATGTAAAACATGTCAGCAGGGTACACGCAGAGGGGGAAATAACGACTTGATCGCTGCTGTATTTGTAAGTTTGCTCATTTCCAAACACATGAACAGTCTCTAATTTTAATGGTTTTATTTTAATGGAGAGAGAGAGACTATCAACCAAAAATCTGGAGAAAAAACAGGCAAAAGTTATAAATTGATTTGCACGTCACTGAGTGAAATACGTGTTTGATCCCCAAGCAAAACGTGACTTAGTACTTGGTGGAGAAACCCTTGATGGCGAGCGCAGCAGTAAGATGTTTCTTGTAGTTGATCGCCAGGTTTGCACACATCTCAGCCGGGATTTTGGCCCACTCCACTACAAAACCTCTCTAAATGCTTTAGGCTTCTTGGCTGCTGCTTGGCAACTCGAAGCTTCAGCTCCCTGGCTTGGTCACTCCGTGACCTTAATGTGCTTCTGCTTTAGCCACTCCTTTGTTGCATTGATGAAATGTTTTGGGTCATTGTCATGCTTGAAGTCCCATCCACAACCCATCTTCAGTGTTCTGGCTGAGGGAAGGAGGTTCTCGTCCAAGACTTGGCCCTTTCCACTGGCCGCTTAATGTGGTGAAGTCATCTTGTACCCTTAGCAGAAAAACAGCCCCAAAGCATAATGTTCCCATCTCCATGCTTAATGTGGGGATGGTGTTCTTCGGGTCATACTCAGCATTTCTCTTCCTCTGAACAGAAAGTCGAGTTGATGCCAAAGAGCTCGATTTTGGTTTCATCTGTTCACAGCACTTTCTCCAAAGCCTTCTCTGAATCATTTAGATGTTCACTGGCAGACTTAAGATGAGCCTTCACATGTGCCTTCTTGAGCAGGGGGACCTTGCAGGTGCTGCAGGATTTTAATCTATTACAGCATAGTGTGTTATAATGGTGTTCTTGATGGCTGTGGTCCCAACTGCCTTCAGATCATTAACAAGCTCCTCCTGTGTAGTTTGGGGCTGACCCACCACCTTCTTCATGAGCATCCTCATCCCATGAGGGAAGACCTTGCATGGAGCTCCGGACTGAGGGCGCTCAATGGTGTGTATTATGGAACATTTTTACAACTAGAAATGTTGCATGCATATATTTGTTTTTTTCTAAGCATAAATGAATTTGATCTCTGGATTGACTCTAGGCCTCCAAACATGTCTGGTGCTGGTATTGATAAGGGCTGGTATCTGTAATTTTGGTATTTTTGCAGCTAATCTTATAAACTCAGACACAATTTTGAACTCACTTTACTGTTAGAACATATATTATGCTTACAGACTTGGATTAAATTCTTATTAAAGTCAGTGATATATAATTAAAGACAGGTGTCAAAACAAAATATATCCTGTGTACACAAGCTTGCTCAAACAGAACAAGCATTATCTGTGCACACAACTATATTAAAACTGCTGCTGCCACATATCCTGCCCTGTCTGGACTTTGAGCATGGTGCAAGGCAACATGAAAGATGTATTTCTTTTTGTATAGTATTGTTTCATCTTTTGCTTTTTCATTGGGATTAGTGCTGTACCTAATGCTTATTTTTGATACAGAAATGCATTCACTTGTAAGGTTTTGTTAAAATCATGATTAGAAAAATGGTTTTGCTTACTTTTATTCTACTTATTTTACAGTCTCGTCATATCCAAACTGCTCTGAGCGTCCCTCTGCCCGTCATTGCTGTTTGCAGAAAAAAACCCTGGAGAATTTCCCCAGCTTGGCTTTTAGCCATGATTATAGCTGTGCTTGTTTGCTGCTTGTTTGTTTCCATGTGTTACATGTTTGCATGGTGCAAAAAATAACTGGGATCCTTGCTGAGCATTCATGTAAACAAAGTACAAAGTGTACAAGAGGCCTTTTTTTTTTTTTTTATTAAAGGGAGCACCAAAGCACCCAGAAAAGCTCGATTGCGTAAGTGTACAATATTAGAACTGTCACAGGCAGAACTTCGGTCTGTAATTATGATTTTGAATCACCAAGTCTAGCTTGTTCCTCCAAGTGAACCCTGCCCTTGGCAGTAATATAGTTTTGACTCACAGCATTGGAGATGATGTTCCAATTCATTGGCACGCAACATTGCTAAACAGAGTCTCTCTATTATTTCCTTAAAAAAAAAAAAAAAATAAGTACACAGCTTGGCTCACGCACTAGTCAATGAAACACAGAAGACAAACATCCATTCAAAAAAGTTTTATTAGAAAAAACAATTACAAAAACTTTGGCAATACTGTGACTCAATAATTGCATTTGTATAAAAAAAATTTTTTTAAAAATAAAATACATTCGTCAACTTCAGTGCATGCCACTGAACTCACACAGCTGAACCTGAAGACTTCGGATACTCCTGACAGTTTTTTTGGAAGTTGAGGAGAAACATAATCCTTGAGTAGATTTTTGGAATGTTCTTTGTCCCTATGTTTCAGTGGCATCTCCACCTTAAGGCTTGACCCACAGCACAGAGGCATCTGGCTCCCAGCAAAAGATTCAGTCCACACAGGTCTCCATTCCTCTTGGCTTTTTGTTTAGCAGCTGGGAGATCTAATCTATGAGCCTTGTGCAGTTTTATAAGCAAAATGGAACCCCCTCGATTTTATTACCACTGTATTAAAATACCACAGCTATCTAACACTTCAGTGCCTTGAGCATTGCGTTAACACAACACTGCTCTTGGAATTCATCCACATACAAGCTGACCGTTTTTGTTCTAAGTTCTTGCAGAATACACTCAGCTCTGGCCAGCTCTCTGAGAGAACAGCTCCATGAAACTCTCATGCAAACTTCAACTGCAGATACACATTTAAGGCATACATATTTTCCCTTTTACATATTGCTACCTGCCTTTTCTGACTTGTCTGCTCCACCGTCACACCTACAGATACAGTATGTGCTTGAGTAACAGTAGAAATCATCGTAGACGTGCGATGCATAGCGGTGTGTTGTTAAAATCTCAACCAAAGGGAAGTTGGAATAATTGCACTTCTATCTTTATGCCACTCAAAGATGACAATGTGCTTCTAAATACGCCATCCTATCAAGAGTGCGTTTTCAAACATTTAAAAGGACAGGTTCAGTTCCAACTTTCCACCTGGTAAATATCAAGTGATCTTAACCCTTCCCAAAATGTCCCAAACTCCTTGAAAACTCAAAAAAAAATTTCTTCACGTGAGGGAATCGTTGATTGGGAGGTATTTGTATCTCACCACACAGGGAGCCTAAAGTCACTTGGGAAGGACAGGAACTGATGCAGAGAAGTTGCTTTCCTTCCAGCAGAACAGGAAAGCTCCCACTTTACTGGACCGGAAACAAAGCGGCACCTTTTCCACTAACATCCGATTCCTGTGAGCTCCGTCTCCTGGCGCTCCAGTCAATCTTCGCAACACCGGCTGTTAGCAAGTGCTATTAATCCGAGAGACATAATCCGGGAGAAGACAAATCTCTTGATTTGTTTTATTAATGAGGCTGCTTGACGCTCAGGCAGGGCTCTTGGTTCAACACGTCATGCAGCGAGGTCTCATGTTGAAGGGCTGAGGGTTGGGGTCAATCTGTCAGAAGGAAAAGGTAAAGGAAACACATAAGATGAAGGCTGGGTAAGCAGATAATCCAGTCTTTGAACAAAACACTAAGTTTTATTCAGCCTACACTCAGCTTACACCCACAGATTTGTTTGTATTTAGTTATTGTTACACAACTCAACTGAGATCTCAAGGTTTCGTTTAGCAGGGGGGAAAAAAAGCCCTTAAGGGTGCTTAAAAATGTTTGTTTTTTTTAAAAAAAAGCTTTCAAATGTGCCAGTCAAACTAAGAAAACAATAGAAGCAGTTTCCCGTAATTTGTGACTCACCTCGCTGTACACTGGTGGAGGTCGGAAGCGAAACTCTTGGACAAAAGCCATTAGGGGTCGCTCCTGGATCCCACTCAGGTCTTCAGCTTGTTGTGAGGCCACCGCGTTGTGGCACTGCTCGGCCTCCTCCTCTGTCACCACAGAGCTGTAATCTGGAGGAGCTGCAGGGAAAACAGGCAGGATTAGTCCACTCGTCTGACTCAACAGAACAGTAGAGGTCCAAATGCTAAGCTGCTGAGTCATGACTTTATTTGAAACTGTCAAAAACCACATGTAACATTTAGCGTCTTTGGCAGTGACAATCACAGTTTCTGTGGAATCAAAACCTTTGCTTGGTCATACACACTGGCATCTGACTTGTGGTATTTTGACTTTGATAGAGATGCTTTTCAAAAGCAAAAAGTAGTAAGTTCTAAAATAATATTGGCAAAAAGCAAGAAAAGGTTGTAGTGCCATGTGGAGAATTTTTCCTCTTCCTGCCATGCACATCGATCAAGCAAAGCAGTACAGGACACTTACGCTCAGGCTGCTCCGGGATGGCCATGCGCAGCCACTCCAGGTTGACGCTGTACTGGCTGCTGACGCTGGATGTCCGGCTGCCAAAGGGATGGAGGGGTATGGTGCCTATGACTAGAGGCAGCTCCAGACACAGCTTGGATGTTCCAGGAACATCAACACAAACCTGATGGGAGGAAAGAGAACTTTTAATGTAACTGCAGATTAAAAACTGGAGCAGTGGAAAAGGAAGACGAGCAGCATTCAGCTTACCTTCAGCATGTACTCCACTTTGATGATGCGGCACTGCAGGATGGATGGACCAACAGGTGGGATTTTGATGGCGCGTCCGTGCCAGGTCTCCCGACGTCTGGCGCCAACAATGTCACCGCTCAGCGTGGCCACCACAGAGCGCTTCTGCTTCATGGTGCCGCGGGCGATGAACGTCTGCGTCTGAATGATGAAAGCTTTGGGTACAACAGATCTGGAGGTAGAGTTGTCGAACTCCGCAAAGACGGGTATCACCTCGCCTGTGGAGAGGAAAAAAAAGAAAAGAAAACACGTTAAGAATGGCAGGCACTACTAAATACACCTGCAAAGTTTGAGCGGACAGAAAAAGAAGACTCTTACCTGGTGTGTACCCTTTGCGGTCAATCTTTGCAGTTACCGACACCTGTCCAAAGTTGCGGTACCATGCCCGTGCCATTTTATCCTTCGTACCCGCCTGTGGTGCCTACAGATTATAAAAACAGATGAGCAAGTCCCACAAAATGCTACCACCAAAAAAATAAATAAATAAATTGTGTGAAATAACAGAGTGATGAAAAGTGAAGTTTAAGCTACTTACCAGTAAGGCTGGTGTGTTAATGTCGATGGGCTCGATGACGGTAAACTCCTTCTTGATTTTCCTGACGGTGGCCCATGGCCTGTGTAGCTTAACTTTGACCCAATAGCGAATGCTGCCATGTTTGCCCTCAAAGGAGGTGACCAGAGTTTCTTCTGGCAGTTGGAAACTGAATGGAAATTCGTGTCTGCCAGCAGGAAGGACAGTCACCTCACCATTATCTGAAGAGAAGAGGGAAAGGAAAAAAAAAAAGAAATTGAAGGTCAGTCACTTGTTTGATTTTTGTTACTTTCATTTCTAGAACTAGAAGGGCAGTGAGTGAATTTTTTTCACCACAGAGCGGCAGACACAATCTCTCTGCGGTGGAAGAATTGCATATGGTTTTATACTGTAAATTTAAAGTGATCAGTTCAGCACAATAAAACATGTTCTTCACCTTTACTGATTATCTGAAAGGTGATTCAGTCACATTTGGCAGCAAATGCCTGCTTCTGACAAGTCGTGATACAATTATGCTGCACAACTGAGGCAAAACTATTCTTTAGAAATGTACATGAATAACACTTGCTTCTTAGGAACAGATGTGCATGACCGCTGAAATTGAAATGTCTGCGTTTCTCTGCAATCACATGGTTGCTTTGCTTGCACAGAGGGGCGGTTCCTTCTCTATTGTGCTGACTGAGAACATGTTTTCCTCAAGCGATATTATACTGCCCGTCTCAACTGTTCTGTTTTTTTTTTTCTTCTTCTTTTTCTTTTTTTGGCTCTGTTGCAGCACAAGTCCAGGGACACGTGTTTGTGTTTAACAGTCTTCCATGTGTTTTGTGCCCCTTTGTTAGATGAACGCTCCGAATTCATGTACACAGCAAAAACACCCCCACTTGTCAGTTCATCTTCGAGTAGGCTGCAACAGGCAAATCCTTCTCGTATTTATCTGCAAAAATCTCACTGAAACTCATCAGATGCAGTTGATGTGCACTGTATGACGTGTTGCCTCATGGCTGCAGGATTTCACAGAACATGCAGTCAAGCTTAGAGACTGAACTCAGCTGGAAAACAACATCAACTCGACAAAGCCCTGGCTGCACAAGTTCCTGCCTGCGCTTTAAACCAAAACAGCTCCGTGTCCAATGAATGAAGCCAGAAACCCGAGGCTGACCCAGCATGCAGAGGAGAAAAACAAGTGCGGATTTGCTTTAAATTAGGAAAAGTTAGCGGTTTAGTTACTTTTTTTTTTTTTAAACAGATGTTTTCGCAGTGACGAGACAATTGTTGCTGCATGTTCTTTATCTAGGTGTTCACGTCTTCTTCAAGGAAGTGGAAAATGAACAAAAGGTGACGCAAAAAAACAAAAAACAATCTGGAAGGCTCCTAAGTAAATGCAACTTTTGTTTCATTGCCCGAGTTTACACGCTTCAGTGAACTTGTACAAGTTTATAAATCATTCATAACCGATGTCTCCGATGTAAGGTTAACTATTGAGGTGCACATTTCCAAAAAACAAGTTACAGTTTATCAGACTTTTAATCATCCCTGTAACATCATGAAACACCATTTTCACTTTGCAGACAAACAACAAGCCCTGTGTCTCCACACAGATAAGCCATTTTCACAGTTGTTGGGCAAACAGAAGATGATCTTACTGCTCAAGTTTACAGACTTAATAGCCTTTCTCCCAGCAGAGCTGACTGACCTGCCTGCAGCAGCACCTCTCTGCGGTTCAGGTACTCCACTTCGTCGCTGTAGTTTTGGGTATACGCGGTGCTGGAGCCCGCTGACCGGGACTCGGTCCAGTGTACTTTTGCAAATCCTTCGGCGTGAAGCTTCAGGGACTCCACCCGACTCTCCCCGGACAGGTCCAGCACCACCCGTCCCGACACGACATCCCCGCTGCTGTACACAGGAGGACAGTCCACCTCCGGAGAGTCGAAGACTATATCAAACTTTTTCACCTTGTCGAAAATCATTTTCTTTTTGCAGGTTTTGCGAGTCCTCTCTTTTCTCAAACGAAAAAGCGAGCGATTCCTTTATTGTTCCTCCGCAGTGTTTTTAAATGGGCTGAGAGTAGCTCTGTGGCTGCCGCCTACTCTTCCGCAGTTTAAGCTCAAAGTGATGTTC
The DNA here is from genome assembly GCA_034780415.1 of Cichlasoma orientale. Lineage (NCBI taxonomy): Eukaryota > Metazoa > Chordata > Actinopteri > Cichliformes > Cichlidae > Cichlasoma > Cichlasoma orientale. The sequence goes on from JAVDPK010044758.1 coordinate 12,322, forward strand.
ACTTTCGGACAGCAGCCCTTTTGCAGGCTGAGAAAGTGGGCGGAGTCTGTGAGTTCATTATGTAAGCCCTCAGGAGAGGGTTGAAGGCTGGGCGATGCTGCCTTCAGGAACTCCTCCTTGGTACTGACCTTTTCAGTAGTCTGTTGAGGTTGTAAATAAGACATAGTTGCAATAGCTGCTTTATTCCGTTCAAACAAACAACCTATCAGGTTTCAACAAGTGAACTGAAGAGAACTTGAAGGTTCCCAGGATTTCAGCAGCACATATTTGGTAAACAGCAGTTTCATCAAACGAAACTCACTTTAAATGCCAGTGCTTTTTTTTTGGGGGGGGGGGGGTGCTTGATTCACAGAGGAGCTCTAAATGTTCAGCGTGTTTACCAGTTGAGCCCCCCGTTGATCTCCTAATACAGGAGGATGCAACGGGTGTGAAACTATCTAGATAAGCACTCACGCCAGGCCCATAAGATGATGTTAGAATTTAAAAGAGGTAACCACGATGAAAATGAAACTGAAAACAACAGCCGCCCATCTGACCTGCTTATCGTGTAAAAAGTCCTGGCACTACTTTCCACTTTGTTGGTTTGCTAAGGTGCAGCTATTCTCCCCACCCCACACGCGCACGAACGCCTACATTTCCAAGCTAAGCCTGAAGGCAGCATAATAAACATGCAGACTGGGTGCGGAGGCAGTAGAGGGGAAAACAGGGCCTGGGGATGATTGATGGTTACAGGTTCTTAGAAGGAAAACAGGCTTACTGAGCATGCCTCAGTCTGGGAGAGACCTTCCCCTGCACAGCTCAGGGGAAATAGTTTCATTCGGTACCAAAGCTGTTTACGCCACTTATTCCGTGTCTCTTTGAACATACTGTTGCATTGTATTGGGCAGAAATGTGCAAAAGTATGCAACTCGGTACAAATCCCAAAAAAAAAAATAAAAAAAATCACCTTTTGAAAAATCAACAATAGTCATTCTATCTTCAAGAATAAAGAAATACCAGCATTACAAGGCAGGACAACCACAATTAAGTGTGAAAAGAAAAACTCTGCGACAGTTTCAGTAATTGTATCATCCATGCAGACTTTTTTCTTTAAATTTAACATCTAGTTCCAGAAAAAACAAAGTGATCTGTGAGCAGTTTTTCCAAAACTCTGCTTCGGTCAGTAAACTAATCCACCATCATGGCATCTTTTCCAAGCTCCCTCCATTCAGTCTAAAAGTCTTCAGACAAAAATCAAGTCTGCTCAGTGAAAAACCAAGTTGTTTACTTCTTTGTTCCCGAGATGAGGAGTCAGCTCTCTAGTGCCGCCAACTGACCAGCTCAGGCCTAAGTCCAGCTTGTTCAAACAAGCTGTATGCAAGCAGCTCCGATTTAGACTTAAAGCACACCCAGCGTGCCACCTGCTGGTAAGCAGAAGCAGGCTCTGGCTCTAAGTGGTGCCTGCTTTTGCAGAAGGCCATGTGGTTCTCTGCACATGCCTGATAGATTACCCCCACTGTGCAGATGACTCTGCATGATTACTCTCAGAGGGAGCTAAGGGGCGAGACCACCCTCCCCCCTTGTGAGCTCCTCTCCGTGTAGAGCTGTTTAGTAAACAAATATTAACATTAAATGATACTGGCACAGCAAAGAGAAAAAGTGATGATTTGCATCAAAAAGTAAACAAAAATAATGCAACTTGTGAAAAATCACCACAGTCTCTAACATAAATGTCTACATTAACAAAAAAAATCATAAATGAGCTTAAAAACTGCCCAATATTGCAAAGTGAATGGAGAGCAGCAGCAGCAGCTGGCAGCATGGTAAAGAGGGCGGACCCCAAGAACGGCCATGGGTTGTTTTCCTTGTTGCCATAGTGACACGGGCTGCATTTTTTAAAAATGCCCCCCACCCCACCCCACCCCACCTCCTGTCTTCCACCTTCTCTTTTTCTTAACAACGCTGTCCACATGAGATACAACACCCCACATTAATATTTCCTACTGTGCTAAACTCAACAGGAAAATGAAATAAAATAGGAAACAGGATTCTGCTCCTCGGATGACGTAGGAAGTCTATCAGAACGTTAAGGCTGTGCAAAAACATTCAGCACTGCTATTTCCTGCAGAGATCCTGCAGATGACATTTACAGGGCAAAGGAACAAAAATCTGTTGCGTCACAACATTCATGAGGCACTTGCTTTCTTTGTTGTGGCCATATTGTAGCTAAGGTTTTATAAATGTGTTTTATAAACATACTATTTTATAAATGGCTAAAATTGGAATGCTCTACAATTATCATCAACTATTAGGGTCATGAGTGTAAACTGATAAGAAATCACATATTGCTGTGAGGTTTTGACAGGATGGATATAATCCAATATGTGCGATGACATTTAGAAGTTCCACATGGTGAAATGACCCGGCATAAATCTCCTTTCTGGCTTATCAAAAAAATAAATAATAAATAAGTGTTATTGTATGTAATGTCATACTTCACTCCTGATTTTTTTTTCTTTCAAATTGATGAATGGGGTGGAAATAAATAATGCCTTGAGTTAAATTTAAAAAAAAAAAATACAAAATTTAGGGGGGGGGGGGTGTATACTCTTAGTGATATATATGAGTGAGGTGTCTTCATAGTGTAGTGGTTAACACATTTGCTTGACAAATATGTTTACCAACAAATTCCCTTTGGGGTTGCGTCATGAAGTGCATCCATACTCAGCAAATCAAACATGTGGTGCGACCTGCTGTGGCGACCCCTTTTGGCAACGGGGCAGCCAAAAGTAGCTAAATGTAGGCTGTACATTAATATGAACCTAAAAAGCATGCATAATGCACCTCAAACCACAGTACAGTAGGTGCAACTGTTGCAGCAGGATATAAACCGAAAATGATGCACTAGCATGGAATGGCATTTTCAATTCAACTGCACTGCAACTGCTTTGATCTGAGACTCCACTGACTACTTGTCTGAGCAAAAAGTGAAGTCAAACACAGCATCCCATGAAACATTAACCACTGTCTACAGTTTATTTACTCAGCCACGATGGCTTGTGATCTCTGCTTCTTGGTGCTGTTGTGAGATTTTCGCACGTTACAGTATTATGTGCTGCACAACACAGTACCCAGTGAACCAACTGCATATGTTTGGACTCGGCACTAATGGATTTGTGTTTAATGTCAAAGATTATGTTATCTGGCAGATATAGCTGGTTGCTCTCAGGGGTTTCCATGCAACACATCTGACCCAGGTGGCTTCATTTTGCAAACTCCATTGACCACAAGACCCAGCATTGCCCAGCTGGCACACAAAAGAGCAGATCAGCAGTTTAACACCACAGTATGCAGAGCAGAGAGAACACTTTTCATCCACCAGGTGCAACATACACTGAAATACAGTCATTATGTTTATATTTAGCAACAGAACAGAGATGCAAACTATAGAATCTTTATTGATAAGACTACACAGCTGCATTATGGGACAGAAGAAATAGAAAAGAGTATAAAAACCACATTAAGTTCAGTACAAATAATGCAAGTATCTTTTAATACAAGTTAATGTACTGTCCTGCATTTTCAAACACTCAGAGTTAATTGGTTGTTTGCCACTGCTATAACTGCAGTCAGTGCATCAAAATTAAACTCATTCACTCACTCAGTCATTTATTAAATATAATGAAGAATGGCAGAAAAATTATTTACATCTTACTTCTATTATCCAGGAACATAGTGTATTTGACTCATCACAGTTATGAAAAAAAAACATGGTGTTATTTAAAAGACGGCACCATGGTCTTATTTAGGGATACTTTCCAGTCAGACTGATAAATAACCACTGTAAGGATGGAATATTAATTATTCAATGGAACTAATATCATCTGCAATCTTTAATACTAACCTCGGATCAGATGCTGTCGCTTCCTGAAATAGGTGATTTTGGAGGTGTAGTCATTATAGACGGAGTTCATGCCACGATTTTCCAGCCAGTGTGCCGTGGCCACTCCTCTTCCCAGCACCTTCATGGAGTGCATTCTGGTGTCCCTGCGGAGCTCCAGGACCACCTGCCCGGACACCACCTCACCTCCGGTGAACGCTGCATCAGCTGGACCATCTAACTCTAAGGTGAAGGACTTTATGGAGCTCAGTGTCATTTCTACATGATGGGACAGAAGAACAGCACATAAAATGCATACACGTTGCAAGGCTGAGGGAAAACTCAAATAGGTTACCACAGTAATGATACAAGTGTGTGCAGAACTGTTTTTCAGGTGGTGCAAAAATATAAAATATAGGTCTATTGCAAATAGAAAAAAAAGCCAGCCAGGGAGTATATTTTATATATATGTTTCTAATGCTTCTGTAAACACTAGGGAACCATGATAGAATTAAAATTATGCACATGATGTGCCTTGCTTTAAGGTTGAACTTCAATGTGCACAATGCATTAAATAAAACATATCCAACATATTGCAGTTTTTCCTTTCTAGGTTTTTTTTTTTTTTTTTCCTAGGCTGGGTTTGGGTGGTTCTACTTAGGATATCAGCCAAGATAGCTACTATTATGCGGGCTGTTTTGGGTTTCAAACACCATTTCGAAGTACCTCATAACAATAAAATGTTTCAGTGTTTCAACGCTTTGAACACAAACCCACCAAAGTGGTTATTTGAACGGTTTTACTTACCCTGATGCATTTAAATGCAGTCTAAGTCAATGATACTAGAAACACATGAAATCATTAATTCCCCTATATACATCAAAACCGAAAATAGTACAGTCGTATCTATAATACTGTAATAACGACTGACTCGTGTTTTGTTTTCCTATTAATGCGTTTCGATTAAGTTGACCATAATATTATTTTCTGTCATGTGGCCGCTACGTGTCAAATTTAAAGCGACCAGAAAAGCCTGTTAGAGTTAAGAACCGGAACTAGTATGATTAAAACAGCTGTGAAACCGGTAAAGTGCTGTTTAAAAGGCTTGTACTCACCGACGTAAGATAAGCGATCCAGAGGTCCTCTCGAGGGGCGACGTGCTGAACTCCACGTTCACTCCGACTCAATGAATGTTAAAGGAAGCCCGGGCTTTATGAACGGGGCAGTTTTCAACGCCCATATACAAAGCAGCTCGGTGTTTGACTCCAGCGACGAAGAGCACATGCTGGTCATGCCCGCCCACTTTTTCACGGAGGAGGAGGAAGAAGAAAAAGAGCAGCTGTTGAGTGCTGGCTTTTATTTTGAAGGCCGTGGGGTTTTTTTGTTTTTGTTTTGTATTTTTTTTCTCACTTGAACAGTCAATCCTTACATTATAAATACCGAAAGATCTGAATAAAAAAAAACTATCTTAAAATTAATTAAAATATAAATGAAATTAAAATATAATAAATTAAAAATATACGCGCCAACGAAACTAAATCAACCCATTTAAATATCATGCAGACCTGTGCCTGTATACGTGTAAAAAAAAAAAAAAAAAAAAAAGGTCAGTGAAAAGCGTTTTCTTGTTTTGCTTCACGTGCCTCAGCTGAAAGAAGAGTTAGTCACATGTTGGTCTAAACGTAATTAAGTTCATGATATGATCATATTACTCAGTCTTTTTTTAAAAAAAGTTTTTTTCAGTTTTAAACATTTTTAGAGGTACATCAGTTGATAATTTAAAAAAACGTGAAATCAATAAATCAAAGGAAATGTTAGAAAGAAATAAACATCCTTTGCAGTTTTTTCTATCAGCTGTTTAATCAGTACAATATGCTGTGTATTTATTATTTTCATATATTATGTCAACAACAGTACACATAAATCAGCAAAATCATAGTTGTGCTTCAGAAGTCTCCACTAATATTAAACCTTTATGCATTAAAAGCTTAATTATTAATAATGTTCATTAACTTTATTTGTTAATATTTTTTTTGGCCATGTTTCTCTGAGCAAGCTCTTTGTTTTCTCTGGTCTGTTCTGGAGTTTAATCTGGTTTTGCTCTGTATCTCTTTGATCTGTATGCTGGATCCTGGACTGTTGCCTTTTAGGTTGATGAACTCTAGCTTCAGTTTATTTACATCTGCTTGCTTGCATTGCCAGCTTTTTTTTTTTTTATCATCAGCAGAGGCTGCTCCTCAGGGTCAAGGCTGTATTGCTACAACATAACATTGTTTTTATGGAGTTTTGTGGTCAGTCAGGCTTGAAAGAGGGGATGAGAACATTTCTGAGAAACAGACGGTAACCTCCTTCTTGGCAGTTAGCGTTGACAGTGTAAACAGGGTGGAAGTAGGGCAGTCGAGTTCGAGGCTGCTTTAACCCTCCGAAAGATTGCAGACAAGGCGAAAGGTTTATGTTTAAGCCACCTAACTGCTAAAGCTGCACTTGTGCACTGACTAAGTATTTCACACTGTGTTAGTCTTGGTAAAAGTTTATTTATTATTATCAGGCCAGCAAGTTCATAGGAATTCTTCTGCAGTTCTCTGAAAAAAAAAAACAGAAAAAAAAAAAAAAACAGAACACCTGAACTTAACACATTTTTAATTTTTAAAGCACTAGAGGGTCACGGTAAGGATACATTAGAGCAATTATACACGTCTTTTGAAGGGGTTACAGAAAACATTACACCTCAAAAAGGCTTTTTTATGGAATTATATTTAGGTCAAAAGTCACGCCCGAGCAAAAACACAATCCGCACAAGCAAAAACACAATCCGCACAAGCAAAAACACAGTCCGCACGAGAAAAAACATAATCCACTCAAATAATTAAATTTCACGTGCGCAGGAAAGCATTCACATTCGCTCAATGAATTTCAGAGCGCGTAAAATTCAGTAGCCATGCGCACAAAGAAGCCAGCCCACATGTGAGACTGTGTTATTACACAAGGTAATACTTAATACAGAACCTCTTAAAAGTGTTACATTTACATAACACAAAAGTGACCCCAAAGATCACAATGAATTATAGTAATTTAAAAACTTCTGGCCAGCTGTAAGAAGTAAAAACTAAAATAAAATATATTTCATTAAATTTTCTTTTTCTAGCTGAGGTGAGCAGTGGACGCTCATTACGTTATGACGGTATTCCAACTTTGTCTTCCTGTAACAACTGCTGTCAATCAAGGTCAAGGCCCTCACCCTGTGGGCGTGATCGATTTAAAAGTGACCAATCATGTGAGGGCTTGTGAATCTGTTGGGCTCCGCCCCAGATGGTTCAAGGTCAGTTTCTTCGCTCGCGTAGAATTTTGTTCCGCGCGCAGAGAGTCACCCGCGGGCGTGTGAAACTGCTGCAGTGTGTGCCCAGCAGACCAGTCTCATATGTGCGCTGGCTTCTTTGTGCACGTGGCTGCTGAATTTTACGCGCGCAGAAATTCATTGAGTGAATGTGAATGCTTTCCTTCGCACATGAAATTAAATTATTTGAGCGGATTATGTTTTTGCTCGTGCGGATTGTGTTTTTGCTCGCACATGACTTTTGTCCTAAATATAATTCCATATGAAACCAGCACCTGAGACCACAAACTCATCAGAAAAGAGTTCCCTGAGCTCAGAGATCAGCTGAACATTTTCTCATAGTCTTCTATCCAATCAGACTTCAGATGAGTCACCCCCTGCTGGAGATTAGAAAGAATGCAGGATTAGGGCACTAGTCAAATCTAGAAGCTACAACCACACTGAGACCTGGTAGGGCTTCTTTGGTGTATTTTTACAGACTGGTCACCATGTTTGGGCTGTTTCTTCAGTCAGAGTCGTGCTGACTGATCCTACCTGTGTCTTTGTGTATGTCAACAGGTATGTGATGAACTACTACCGGACCGGCCACCTGCACGTCATGGAGGAGCTGTGTGAGATTTCTTTCCTGCAGGAGATCGAATACTGGGGCATCGACGAGCTTCGCATCAACCCCTGCTGCCGTGAGTGCTACTATCGCTGCAAGGAGCAAAAGGAGAGCCTCGAAGTCCAACGAGAACTTGAATGTGACGGTGGGGACGAGGACTTTGTGGGTGCTGCCTGCCCAGCTCTCCGCCTCCGCCTCTGGGATGTCCTCGAGAAACCCGAGTCATCACGCGTTGCTCGGACCATTGGCTCGTTCTCGATGTTTTTCGTGGTGTTGTCAGTCATCAACATGGTGCTTATCTCGCTGGACTTGGGGGAGGACTCTGGAGTGGGTGGCCTCGGCATCAGTACGCCACTGCTCTTTGACGCCCTGGAACATGTATGCGTCCTGCGGTTCACGGTCGAGATGGCACTTCGGTTTCTCTGTGTCAGGGATAAGTGTCGATTCAGTTGACGTATTCCCAACGTGATCGACCTGCTGGCCATCCTCCCATTCTATGTGTCGCTGGTGGTGGAGAACCTCCATGGAGGATCCACCGAGCTGGAGAAAATGGGCTGGAGGGGCAGGCGGGCTGGCAGGCAGGAATTGGTGACTTATTTCTCCAACAAATTTTTTTGTGTGTTGTTGTGTGTTTGTTGTCTTTAATAGGATTTTGTGGTCTTTAGGATGGGCAAGCAGATTGAGGAATGGTTGGGCGGGCAGGCAGATGGATGGATGGATGGTCAGGCAAATGAAGCGACGGATCTGAGGGTGGAAGGGAGGATGGAGGGACAGGCGGGCTGGCAGGTGCTCATTGATGACGTATTTCTCCTTTGGAATTTTTTCTGTTGGTGTGTGTTTTTTGTCTTGACTAGGTTCGTCTAGTCTTGAGGGCGGGCAAATGGATGGAGGAACGGTTGGGCGGGCAGGCGGATGGATGGATGGTCAGGCATTCATCCATCATTCCTATGCACCGCAAAGCGGCACAGGAATGTAGTCGCCTGCTCCACCCCTGAGCCACCCAGGCTCCCATAATTCCATACTTTTTAATCACTCTCACAAGATACTACATGAAAACACTTTTAGAATTTTAAGGCATGGTTTTATTCATTTTTAGAAACCTTTTTTTATTGCATAACAGTATGAATAATAATCACATATTCTCTTTATTTATTTTTTGTCAACAACAACTCACATGATGCCTAGCAAGTGACATCACTACAGCCAGTCCGATGCAGGTTCAAGGGTTTGATTGTGTAGTCCTCACTGTTGGTGGTTCTGAAGTGCTGCTGAACCAGATCTGATGTTGCTCTATTTGATTATCAGAGTTTAACAAACAAAATAATCAATATTATTTAATGATTCACAGGATCAAGACAAAAATGGAGCTAGGATATATAGAATTTGTACAGTTGCCAAATGCCAGAATCATGCTTGCTATTAATATTATTTCTACTATTATGCAAACAAATATCACAAACTCTGTCGCTACTGTTGCCAACAAAGCTGTTACAGTAGAGGGGACTAATTTAATTGAGGGATTTTTCTTACCCTGTTAGGTGACCGATGCAGTGTTGGTCTGTTGGTCTTTAAAAGGAGTTCACAGTTCACACAGTTCAAACATTTAATATATACACACCTCTCTTAAGGAAAGAAAGAATCACCTGGTCCACTCAGTATGTTCCTGGGGAGTACAGGCCTGACATATTGAATGGGCTAAACTCAGTGACGTGCGGTGAGGTTTGTGACGAGTGAGGCACAGACTCATCTGGAGTCGGATGTTCACATATATGAACA
>JAVDPK010044785.1:8456-21887 GCA_034780415.1 Cichlasoma orientale
TATTCCCTAATGCAATGAACGAGACAAGTCCAGGCACATCCGAGAGCCAGAGCTGTGTGTCAGCCTCTGATGATGATTCGGTGCCTTAAAAGGGAGATACTTCAAAAACCTACAATAAAGCACAGTACTTTGCAAAATATACAAGAAAATTATTCCCGCTAATGGTGGCAACAACAAACTTGTTTCAACAGTTGAGGCAAAAACACACCATCAAGCACAACCAGGCTACAAAGATACCAGCAGCTGGTGATGTGCCAGTCTGCATGTTGAAGTATCCTTGGGCAAGATACTGAACCCTGAGTCTTATTGTATTATTCCCATTTCTTATAAATGTTCCAACGTGTTTTCTGTCCATTTTGTAGGTCAAACGAGCACAAATTGCTATAGTAACCATCAGCCTCAGATTCTCAGATAAATGAGAATTTTGCTTCAGAGTCCCTGGCCACACCACACTGCCTCGCAAAGCAAAGCTGTGACAACAACATGAGTGCAGTGGGTTGCTGACAACCCCTGTGTTAACTCACTGAGTTCTTTTCAGAATAATGTGTTGATCAGGTACAAAGCTCTATATAGACACCTATGACGCTGGGAATGAGTCACTGCTCTCTATGCTATTACTTTTATTGCAAGAAGACAGTAAAGATCCCACTTATTCATCAGTAATTTTCATTTTATCATTTCATTTGAAAAAGGAATTGGTTACCGTGGATCCGACAACTGAAAGCAGTTTAGCAGGTCACACGCTGTAAAAATTACTAAGGAAATACTTCAATTAAACTGACTTTACTTGCAAATTGTATTTTTTCACATACCAAAAAATTAAATAGACTAGCTTTGCTTGATCTTCATAATAAACTAATGAAAAAGTTCAAATAATCAGATCCAAAGTGTTTTTAACAGTTTATCACACCAGGAATGTAATACAGCAATGAAGCGGCACTGTCAGGAGTTAACTACTATCATTAACTTGACACTTAGTAGCTTGAAAAACCAATATGCTTCATAGTCATGAGCCTATTGTCTTGATATTCTGCCCTGCTAAAGTGACAGGAAAGAATAATGCATACAGACACAGTGCTATATCATTTACTTGGTTTCTCTGTTGTAGTAAATGACATATCTTGCCTTTAATCCTTGAGGGTGCTCTATATCATAAATAGCAGATTAAGTAAATACAAGAAGATACATTTTAAGGCATGCCAAACAAAGCAAAGCCTTTGTGGCTACTGTGCACAGAGGGAAGCAAGCTACAGTAAGGATGTTTTCCTCCTCTTAACGTCTGTAGCCCTGAATGCAGAGATATAAAAATACACACCATTCAGTGGGCCATGTTGCCTAGCAGCCAGTTAGTGGGTAGGATGGTGTGACAGTGTGTGAGATAGAAAATGTTGGAGACATAGAGCAACTCCGTCAGGGAAAGAAGGAGAAATTGTGATTGATCGGGAATGTTTTTTAACCTAAACTGTGTGCCATTGGCAAACAATAATTTTCACATCAGAGTTCACAAAGTTTCTTGAAAAGGAGCTGAAACCATCTGTAATCACGCACACAGTTCAAACATGGCAACATTTCATGTAAAGCATAAAAATTTGCCAAATCTAAATACAAGTAGGTTTTCTCTTATTGTCATTAGACATTCATCTAAAGTTCAAACATTATAATGACTATACAACTCTCCCTGAAGCTTGGTGGGATCGTGGCTGTTGTACTGGGTCAGCAGGAGGCATATATCATATCCTCCTAAGACCCTGCGTACACATATGGGGACATTATATTTCTGCTTTGCTGCACCTTATACTTCATTCTGCTCAGTAGTGTTTTACACATTGTTAAGCCATGTTGTTTTTGCTGTGTTATGCTATAAAATAAACCTATTGTCCCCATTTGAGGACTTTTTTTAAAAAAAAAAACAAAAGTATGTAACAACCATGTAACAAAAAACAACTTCCTGTTCGAAGAGGTAGTGTAATTTATGTACATATCGGATCCATCTAATCATAGACATCTTTGAAAAATTAAAGATGCATGGCAGACAGTAGCTCAGGCCTTAGGAGGCTAATAGAAAGACACTAAAATATCTGTGTTAGAAAAATGAAATTGCTGCTCATCATAGAGCAGAAAAAATATCAACTGGCCTGCAAACTGGGTGTGTGAGTGAATTTGGAGCACAGCGCAGAAGTTGTTTTGTGCACTGGACTGTCAGCATTCTCTCTACGCTCCATCTCACTAATGCCTTTAGATTCAGCTCGCCCTGACCACTGGAACTATTGTGTCTTAGGGCCAGAAACATCCGTGTATCCGTTTTCTTATTCAACTTAGGACTGAAGGGGGAGGGGGAGGGGCCTTCCAAGATGGCATTATGCGAGAGGACCATAAACAGCCAATTAGAGATGTCAAAAACTGTACAATCAAGCAGCTACTCTTTGGGTGTGATTCAGATTCCCAAACTTAACAGGACAATCAGTTTTTTCTTTATTTACCTCCTGTCCTTCCTCTCTACTCCTGTTTCTGCCATAGACTATAAAAGAACTTCACCCACTGCTTTGGACAGCATTTTGGCGCCTGACATGTTGTTGTTTTTTGGGGGGTTTTGGAGCCAGAAGTTGCCATATACAGAAGAAACACGGTTGAAGTGATCTGTTAATGCTAGCAAGCTTGCACATGCATTCCACATGCCTCTACTACTGCCAAAAATTATTACTCATGTTACAACCTATAACATGTGGTAAAAGAACAAGTAGCCTACATGAAGTAATAGAAGACACTGAGTCAACCAATTCAACATGAGGACTGTCAGAAGTTCTTCAAGATTCTCTGAACAGCAAAAAAACACTAAAAGAAATGGCGCTGTTTTTAAAGGCTCACTCCAGCTACTGATTTACCTCTGTTTACTGCTCATTGTACAAAAGGAATGTACGTTGATTATTCAGAGATTATTTTACAAGCACTTTGTTTTTATTGGGGCGGCACGGTGGCACGGTGGTTAGCACTGCTGCCTCACAGTTAGAATACCATCTGGGTTTGATTCCACCTTGGCCCAGGCCTCTCTCTCATGTGTAGAGTTTGCATGTTCTCCCTGTGTCTGCGTGGGTTTTCCCCGGGTACTCTGGTTTCCTCCCACAGTCCAAAGACATGCAATTACTGGGGTTAGGTTAATTGGCCATACTAAATTGCCCATAGGTATGAATGTGAGTGTGTGTGTGGTTGTCTGTCTCTCTGTGTTAGCCCTGCGACAGGCTGGCGTCCTGTACAGGGTGTAGGGTGCCTTGCGCCCTATGTTTGCTGGGATAGGCTCCAGCCTATGATCTTTTGTTTTTACCTTTGAAGCAACAAATAATCAAAGCTTCGCCCAGCAAGTGGTGAGTTGGTGAGGTGACGATGGCACGCGTTTGATTTGTTAAATACAGCAAAATCCCCATTCACATGAGTTAGCTAGTATTATAAGAAAATCAGTCAGAGAGAACACCACAAGCAACAGAAGGACTCTTACTTTCTTCTTTCACACTGTGTACTGCTGCTCTCTGTCACTCTCTGAAGTTTTGCTGCTAGTTCAACCAATCAGCACAGCAGGGACAGACACACAGCAAGAAGTCATTGCAAAGCAGTAGGATACCGTCACTAGATTCTTTTTAAAAAAAATCATACTGTAGCATGATGATAACTCCTGTGTGTGAGCAGGATATGGTGACTTATGTTTGGTTTCCTTTGGTGCTGTAATGTACTTCTACTTCAAGTTTTAATGTGTTAGGCTACTTCACTATATTTTGAATGCAAATATTGTCCTTTGTACTCCATATAGCTTACTTCCTTTTTAAATGGGCTACAGATACATTAGCTACACCTGTAAGGTGATTCCCGAAGAGCTAACAGCCAACTTAGCATGTCGTGGTAGGCTGTGCAGTGTGTCCTTAAAAACATCTGAGGAAACTAGACAAGGGGAAGAAAAAGGAACAAGTGGCAGGCCTAAAAACTCTTGACAGCAGATGATCAGTATCTGAAAGTCACGTGCTTATGAAATAGGGGAAAAAATCCAGCAAAGAACTGAATCGGGACTCAGAGGTGCATCTGACCCTTCAGATGATCCAGCTACTGTTTGCTGAAGCCTCATCAGAAACGGTCTCAGTGGAAGGATGGCTGCAAAGAAGCCATTCTTAAGAAGGGAAGCAGGAAGGAAAAGGCTGAGGCATGCCAAATTACACAAGAATCAGTGGCAATGGGTCTTATGGACTGATGAATCCAAATTTGAAATTTTTGGTTCAAATCCTCATCAACATGTACAGGGTAACATTTCAGCCAGTAGTGTTGCAGAAAAGCACCATCAGATTTTGATCCATCCTGCAATATCATCTGTTTCTAGTCATGCTTTCTTATTTGCATACAGTCTTTGGAGGTTGCATGGTAAAATAATTATTTGCTGACATATAAAAGGACTGTAAAATTTTTATTTTTTGAAGCATGACTTACTACTAAACTGCACTCCTGAAGTGCACGTAGAGTCTGAGCAGCAACATGACTCAGTGTATACCCAAGACGTTCAAATCATGCTGTTTACACCCGAATCTTGAGGAAAATGTGATTTTCCTGGCGTAGCACAATTTTGAGTGGGGAACAAAAGCATTGCAGACACTGAGTTAAGAAGTAAACACCTTAAACATCGTGTCTGTGACAAGTAGGCAGAGTATACCCTGATGCTTAATACAGTGTAAAGTTAGGAAACACTGCACAAGCCCATAGAGACTACGAAATCACCTTTTACACACACTGACCTGTCAGCAACAGAGGAAATACTCTCACCATGTTCTACGTTCACAGTACTAGAAATATAGGTTATCCAAACAAAGAAAACACTAACCAATACAACTATTACTGCTCCTACTATTACTATTATTATTGATAATAGTGAGTTTTTTTTTTATGCTGCTAGAAGTGCAGATTGTGGAGCCTACAGGAAGGCTGCTTCACAGTCTGTGGGCGTATGAACTAAATGCAGCATGACTCCAGGATTTAGCACACGAGAGGAGAAAAATTACTGTGCAAGTCCATGCATCACAGTGACTGTCAGGGGCAGATTAAACCCCTAATCTGTGGCTGTTAATGTCCTAATCCTGATTATTAAAAAGACAATGAAAGTAAGGTGCAGCAGTGCGGCATTGAATTTGAACTCTCCTCACTCTTTTCTGTCAAGGGGCTCTGATCAGTGTGTGACCCATGAGTGATATCTGAGCACTGCTTTCAAATCTTTTATCCCCAACAAATCTGCGGTAGCCACAGGGAATCATAATATCCCACAAAGAATGCACAGTCACTGGCTGCAGAAACAACACGGTAAACGGGAATGAGGTGAATACAGATTGTCAACATCACTGCTATCAGTGGTACCATTACAGTCCACCTGGCTGCCCAAGTCTATAGCAAAAAGCATGTATGTTTAAGTATCCAGAATGATAACTTCACAGGCTATTTATTTAAATCATTAACTTTGCTCTTGGCTCTGGTAGTGAGTGGTGTTACTTGCTTCCCTAAGACTGTAGGCCACAACCTGAGAAAGAGATGCCAAATGCCTGACTGGCATCTGTCCGGAGCAGCAGCAGCCCCCCCCCCCCGTGCTGTCCCCACTTCAAAAGCAGAGGAAGCCACAATAACAGAGACCCAATGACTGAGAGCTTTGATTCACCAGCTGTAAGACCTTTTAAACTGTCAGATAGATAGATAGATAGATAGATAGATAGATATTCACCTCTACAAAATAAAAGCAAGGCAGCAGAGTGACGCTGTCCTTGGTCTCCTTCCCGCCTTTCAGTCGTTCCTTGGCACGAGACATCACGAGCGGCCGCTGGTCTCTCCCGCCGCCGGGAGACAGGGAGCTGTACTTGATTCCCGTCGTAATTTTGGCGAAACCGCGGCCGACTCCCCCCTCGACCCTCCCTCCAAGCTCCCAAGCCTCTAACGGCGGACCTCCATCGCCAGGCAAGGTGAGCTGGAAGTGTCGGTGCTTCCTAATGGGGTCCGTTGCCCCTAAATTGCGGTGGTCCGTCAGCTTAAAAAACCGTGCCACAGCACGACTCCAGACAACGTCTCCTCCAAAACTGTTCGCCCAGTGTGCTGATACTAAACTCAGAGAGAAAATTCATCGTGAAAATGTATACGATATTTAGAAGAGAGGAGTCCTTCAGTCCTTCAGCCCTCCGCGGGTACCTCAAAGATGCTCACCCACTCACTCACTCACTCACTCTCTCACTCTCCTCCAGCTCCGCTCCGTTCTGCTGCAGCAGGTGACCGTGGTTACATTAGCCAAAATACCCATCAATGCTTCCTGTCAGGGCTTTCAAAATAAGCTTTTTTAAAACAAGTTCAGATTTTTTTTTATTATTCAATAAATACAATCACTTTTTAATATATATATATATTTATTATTATTATTTTAGTGCAGTCGCTACAAATTTTATATAATTTCCCCGAAGTGTTTCTCTTTTATTTTGATCGTAGATTAAGATGAAAACATTTTTGGTTTTCCACCAATTCTTACTAACTTAACATAAATCAGCAGGTTCCCGGAAGAGGGCAGGGAAAATAGACGTCTCACTATGCACCTGTTTAGCCAGGACAATATCCTGTAGTTTTAATTTTACTGTTCAATGTATACCAATAACTTTCTATCTTGACCATACTTTAATAAAAAAAAAATATATATATATCCTGTAGTTTCCGTTTTTATGTGATTTTTTTTTTTTAAATTATGGATCTACTTGTGAACAGTTTTTCCTGAGAAGTGGAGTGCATGTAAATTATGAAATTGATGCATTATGCAGACACTAGACCAAATTATTCAGAAAAATCTTTACTTTTTTTTGCTCAGCATGTTGTAAGTTTGATCTGAAAAGCGGCAGCTTTGCATTACAGACTGCATACCACTGTGATTTCACCCACTGGATTTGAACTCTACAGTTTGAAGCTTTTGGCTGCCACCTTATTTTTTGAATTGACTACATTTAGATAAGACATGAATAGCTAAATTACCAGCTAAGATGTACAAAAAATGTGGATGCAACACAACGACACACGTCTGCTAATTTAAAGTTAAGTAACAGACCTCTTGGACGGTCTGTGCCGGATAGTAGGACAGATTATTTTTCAGATATTTCAGTTTAAAATGCTCCAAATGCACCAGCAGTGCAAAAACGGTTTTACCACACTGTGAACATGCTTTTTTTAAATGCATTATAGTTTGGCATTACATGGGAGTTTATGCGAACTGACTCACTTGACTAAGAATTTAGACGTTTAGAATTGCTAGAATTAACTTTAAGATAATTTTGCGCGTCCTTCTAATTTACCGCATCAGATCCCCGTTAAGGTGCATACACTATGATTCCTAAAGGTAACTGAAAACACAGACAGGTAACATATTTTGAAACTGCAGGATGTTTTAAACATAAGCAGGATTCTTGCTAAACACATTTGAGCTCTTAAAGTCTGGGGTTTAAAAAGTGCCGCACGCTTATTTAAAGGATTTATTTCCCAAACAAAAAGCAAAGGCTTGAGGCCAGAGGAAATCATGCCTATATGTATGATGAGGGATAGTGATTTATTTTACATAAATAAAGATTTTTCTACCATTAATTGATGCAAAAATGGCGCACAAATTGTTCCAGAATGCATTCTCCAGACTGCACCAGATCTGTCCACTCCGGTGCTCTAGCTGAACCTACCCCGTTGCATCTCTTGTATTAAGGCTCAGCTTTGATTAGCCGTAAAAGTCTATATTTCACCTAAAGTGAAATCCATCTCCTTAATACACAATCTTCGGAGGAAAGTCTAAATGATCGATGGGCGTGACGTCACGTGTTCTAAAAACCTATTTTCCGCAGCGCGCTTGAATGACTGAACGCCCCTTTCTCTCACAGCAGAACCGTACCCGTGATAATATGTGGGACGCGCAGCCCTCGGGACACGCGGGCACGGCGCATTGGGCCATGCTATGGCCTGGGGACACAGCCTGCAATATGCTGTCGGTGTTGTGACAGGCCATTAGGTGATCAGTCCCATCAGCCACTCTCAGCGTTTCATGAGGAGAGAGGGGCGGAGTGCAGGCTTGTCAGACTTACTGTATGGAAGAAGTCGCTGCTCCGGATAATACTGTTTACAACAAATACATATAAAATTATTTAAAAATAAATTTCCGCGCTGTATTTTAAGTACACAGTGAAATGGAAAATGGAAATGGACTGGTATTTATGTACCACTTTTTAACATATATTCATACAGTGCATAATCACAGAATAATCTACATGTATGTCTTTGGACAGTTCATGGGAAGTCTGTGTTGATGCTTATGCATGATTACTAACCCTCTAACGGAGGGGGGTCAAATGCGCAGCCCCGGGGGCCAGAACTAATGCGGCCCAATGGTTGGCTTTGAAAAGTGTGAAAATTGCTGAGAAGTCATAAATAATTCCTATTTTTGAATAAAAAGCACTCCTGTTCCTGCTGTGAGGAACAGCAACAGCAAAAATGTTTCCAGCTAACTTCTATAGAAGGTAATATTGTTGTCTGGATAGTTATTGATAAAAAATGTGTGGGTGGGGTAAGGGTAGCAGGAGGGACAGTTCCAATTATGTTTAATTACTCATCAAAGATGGATAAATCCCTTCTGGCATCAAAGCGACAGGCTGTACACCAGCTGGAAGATACGAGCCGCGGCGAGTCTTCCATCCCAACTTGCAGAAATGACAGTTCACCACATTTGCTGTCAAATTTGATTTTGATTATATACTTTCATTTTTGTCGGCTTTCACTTGTCATAGACTTCCATAATAAACAAACTAAACACATGAGAGAGACACGCTGTTAAATCATTAGCATAACACACTGTTTTCTAGCTCAGTCCCACTTCTGCCTCAAACACTCCCTGAAGCACAGATACAGATGAATCTGCCAGCCCTCAAATGTTTAACTTCTTAGCAAATAAGTTAGCTATAAATACGAAAAGCAAACTGTACAGTTATGAGATGATCGCATTGTTGAAGGTTATGCTTATGAATGGACCAGAATACACCAGAATCTTTGATGGATCAGCTGTATTTATAGTGCTGGGTGTTGCATATGGGCGGCTGTATTCATAATGACTGCAACCCTGACAACTGAAGCAGTATGAGGAGAAAAACTCTGCCGTGTTTTCCTGCAGGAATTGTCTTCCCAGCACTTTGATACTTCTGTGATATTTGTCGCCATCCCGTGATATAACATATCTGCTGTATGTCATGGTGGTGATCCATGAACTCATGAACTTCACTGGTGCTGAAGGTAAAAGAAGCTTAAAAAAAAAAAAAAAAAAGAAGAGTGAGACTGACCTGTGGTCTGATCTTCATTATGTCTTCATGGCATTCATGCTTTGTTATATTCTGTGTTCTGATGGGCTAGCACTGTTTTCCTCATTCTGCTAGTCTCTGCTCTGCTGTCACTTATAGATTCTGGGCCAGTAAAACCATGCCAGTCCAATAGGGGATAAGGCTCTCTCTCTCTCTCTCTCTCTCTCTCTCTCTCTCTCTCTCTCTCTCTCTCTCTCTCTCTCTCTCTAAGCAATGCAATTCATTGAGTATTTTTTGGACTTGTAAATCTGATTTGAGCATTAACATACTGTGGTAGCGATGTTTATAGAGTATGCATAGTGGGTTATTTGGCTGTATTGTAAACAGCATGATGGCTAATTGATTATCCTTGGGCGTCTCTGCTCCTGGAAAACCTGAATGAACACGTCCCAGGCAGACTCTGGTGCAGTTCACTGCGTGTTTAAGCAAACAATAGCAGTTATTTGATTTTTTTTTAGAAATCAGCATCGGCACCTTCGAGACATGAACTGTCAGAGAAGTGCTCTGTGTAACCATGGTAACATGCATCCACAGCAGCACTTAACAATGAGAGAGAAAAGCAGCTGAAAGGGTGGTTTCTGTGTGTTTTACAGGTTTCTTATTACCAGTAATTGAAACATGAGCTCACAGTCTTTATCTCCATTCAAACATTTCAAATCTGAAATTATCTGTTATCAGTTGTATAATCTCATCACACCGTGTCTCCTGTACAACCACATTTTTAACTAGCCAAAGTAATCCACAAAGAGCCCGTTCACTTCTTGGTCTTGCCATTGAGGCTGCTGCTAGAGAGCCTCTCGTGCTGCTTTTGAAATCAAAATGGAATTTATGGAGTGGCTCATGTCGCTGTGACATTCCCAGTGCTCATAGAGAGTTGATACACTGAAAAAACACACACAAAAAAAATTAGATAAATTGAGCAATAATATCGTCTTGATCCATTCAGTGGAAAAATGAAAATTGCCACATTATTTTTTGTAACTGCATGTTTTTGGGCTACAGCTGCCTGTGGCCCCATTCATACTGCAACTATGAAACCGACAAGCTCTCCTTTATGTAGAAATGCTCTGGAAACACTTTTAGAAAGTCACAACAATTCAATACCTGTAAAAATATAAAGATCAATCTATGTTCAATGTTTTCTATTGAAAACAAAATGATATCTGGCAGATTTGTATTTAGTTTAAACCCATTAAATTTACATTTTTGGGCTCTGGACACACGCTCAGAGAGTGGGAGTTAGCCTTATAGCATATTCTCAGGTGAATCCTTGAATAAACCTTGAGTCCTTAAATAAATTCAGTCAGCTAACGCAGCGCTAATATGCAGGGCACTACATTTCATTATTAGATTTCCCATATTTTGGAGGAATATAATTCCTCACTAAACAAATCTTCTAATAAGATTTTTTTTTTAATTTTTATAACAAGACAGTGAGCCAGACCAGATAATACTGATAGTGTTGATATGCTGCTGGCGGGGGATTCTCTGACATTCTTTGGGACACGACATGCTAATCTGCTGGAAGCAGCCACCAGAAGATGATCATAAAGGGGTGGACACGGTTAGCAACAATACTCGTGCTGATTGTGGCATTTAAATAACCTCTCTGATGCTCGGGGTGAACTTCATCAGGTTGTTGTGACATGTATACATCACAAATACACAATTACTTAGCTCATATATATGTACTATATATGTATAAATATGTACTAATACATTACAATATAATGTCAACTTTAAATTAAAAAAAACAGCAATTAAAATATACCTGTTCAGTTTGAAACGGCTTGTTTGGCCAACAAAAACAAAATCTAATAAATGAAAATAAGTATCGATAAAAATAATTATGTCATTAATATTTTTTCTATATGTGAAATAAACTGAGAACAAACAAGCCATTGCAACATTTACCTCATTCAAAAGAGTTTCTGACTCCTGCCCACTATTGCCAACTCCTCAGTAAGGAAAGTAGCTTTTGGCAGTCCTAGAAGTCCTAGATATGATGTCATAGCCTAATTTGCATACTTGGAAATTTGCATGTAGTTGTAATGGAGAATGCAGCAGAGAGAAAAAGCATCTTTGGAGAGACAAAAAATGAGTAAAAAAACACCCTCAATGTGTTGAGAACTACAAATGAAGTTTATGAAATAACTTCATGACTTTAATGCTTTGCCTAGACCCACATTACATAAATCAGCTTTGTCCCGTATTGTTTAATGTTAGAATACATTCAGCCCCCTTCCTTTATCCGGGCTTGGGACCCTCTGGCAGAGTTAGTTTTTTTTTTTTTTTTTTAGGTTTTTAAAAGTTTTTTGTTTTTTTTTTAGGCTCCAGTTAGAAGACTACAGCAAGTCACAGAACAAAATACCAAAGTTATGTCTTCTGCAGGACAATCGATGGTGTGACATTGTCACTGTTTTTTTGTTTTGTTTTGTTACTGTTATGTGATTGATCGATCCCAGTTAATCTGTCCATACTTGGGTCTAACGAGAGAGTCGGGTAACCCCTCTGGATTGGGATGTAAACGGTGCCATAAATACGTTACCCCTCCATCTCCTCCTCACCTTGAAGTTGTCATCATCAAGAGGATGAGTTTCTCGTAAAAACACAATTTTGGAGTCCATTTCCTTTAATCTATTCATGACCTGTTTGACTTTCTGGAGGTGTTGCACTAGATTTCAAGGTATTCATTGATCTTTAAGTGAAATTAATCCACTGTGTTTACAAAGTCAGTGAGTAATCATGTTAAATAATCATGATTTCAATATTGACAAAAATAATCATGATTATTTATCACACCCAGGACACGCTGGAGGGATTATATGTCTCAGCTGGCCCGGGGGTCCCTTTGGATGAGCTGGAGGAGGTGGCGGGAGAGAGGGAGGTCGCTGGCCCCGCAACCCGGCCCCGGATAAGCAGAAGAAGATAGATGGATGATTGTGATTATGATTTCTTTTCCATAATTGAGCAGCTCTAGTCTCAAGGCACTTTATATTGTAAAGGAAAGACCCTACAGTTTTAATCTAGGAGAAATGTTTGCTTAGACTCATTGAAGTGAATGCAGTTTGATGGTCAAAACCTCACCTTTGACCATAACTCCCTACATGTGTATACCGTATCATGAGTGGACAGACATGGATGTAAACTGCAACTTGCCTGTGGTAAAATGCAAGGTAGCAGCCTCATTTAGTTAAGTCCCCTTACTGCATTTCTTTAACACAAAGAGCTCTGACAATTTTTAGATTTTGAACTCTACGTTATGAGTTTTAGAAAGTAAAACTTACAGCTATCCTTTGTGTTGACTATTTGAGTAATTTGACAGATTTGTATGTGTTGATTGAAGTTGAAAAAAAAAAGGAGAGGATAAAAGGCAGGAAAGTAAAACTTAAAGTTATTCATTGTGTTGACTGTTTGGGAATTTGTCAGAGGGAAAAAAGGCGGCAGCGTGGGATTGTGGCTACAGAAAAAGATTTGCAGTGACTTTTGAGTTAAACTGTCTTCTTCAAGGCAACATGGAAGAATGGGAATAATAATTCATACACTGCAGATAAGTCATATATCGAATTCCGTCCAAAATATACGCATTTTACGGTAAATTATAAAGGACTACTTCCACCAGCGGAAGAAGACTATTTCGCTGAAAACGGCCTGTTACAGTAGGCGGAGCAATACAACACTTGTCTGTACCTGTACACACACACACACACAGCTTAAACATATGCTGCATATTGTTAAATGAAATGTGTGTCAGTGTGTGTCAGGTATCCTGTTTGAAGAAAACACTTTGAAGCCGCTGAATGAGGAAAATCGGATTCCAGGAAAACCAAAGTTCTTTTATCCACATATTGGCTGTTGAGGCATTTTATCATGAAACATTACATTAGTCTGTAGATGCTGTCGTATTTTAGTATCGATTTTGAGTTGAAGAAAACAAAGGGACGTCTACATTAAATGTACCAGTTAAGAGTATCAGTGTTGTGTACTAAGTACAGATTATAACAAAAATGGAAGAATTTTTGAACAAATGCTGGATAGGTTTCAATTATGTAGAAATATATTT
>JAVDPK010044854.1:0-21877 GCA_034780415.1 Cichlasoma orientale
GGTAATATTCATGCTAAAAATACATTTGATTGGTTTCAAACTCGTATTTTTATGGGTCACTATTTTAATTGTGAGAAAAGACAACAAGGTGATGTAACAGGTGGGCAGGCTTGAACAGGTGAGGTCAAATTGAAATAATCGTTGACTAATCGACTAATCGATAAAAAAAATGACAGATTAGTCGACAACCAAAATAATCATTAGTTGCAGCCCTAATTTTCAACCAAAAATTGAATTTCAAATTTTGCTATTTTGGGGCAAAAAAAATCATTCTAAAATCCACAAAAACAAAGTTTGGCGGGGTAGTGGACATTTTCTATTGTTTTACAGTAAAAAGAGTTAGAAAATAACACTTGCTTGTCAAAGACAAACATCGTGTTACATAGTGCAGTCTGCTCACAGTACATAAGCATGTGACTGTCACATAAAAAAAACCCAAACTAAAACAGAAAGCTTCTGCTCACGCTCCTGGCCTACCGCAGCACCTCTGGGCTCGGATACCGCAGGCTGCTCTTCGTCTAAAACCTGCTGTTTAGTCTATGGGTCACAGTTGAAGATCCAGCTCTAATCCACAATGATGGTCCTCTAAACAAAAGTCAGGTCACTTTGACACAGAGGTCGATCTCTCCTGGCACAAGCGTCGGACCCTTTGTAAAATCACAGTCTTTGTCCAGCCCTCACTTCTTTATATTTTGCTTCCAGGGAGCCAGACTTTCTCGTAATTTTTTAAAGTGGTCTTGAATAATAGTTCTCCAGGCTTTCTGAAGGTCGTCCAAAGCTTGTCTTTGGACATTGGCTGCTTTTTCACTTCAGTCCAGTCCTTGTACCTGACCATTTTCACAGGAAAGTTTGTTTGTTTAAGTCCCTTAACACTGACCTATGAATCACTCAAGCTTAAAAAAAAAAACACCTAACTCACGGGATGAACTAGTATTGCGTCTATACATAACAGACAATTTAGCAAATTTTATTTTAAATGGCATCTTTATGCACTTTATTACTAGCAGACTGTTGCAAAAACACATCATTTCTTTCTTTAGTTCAATCTAGTTCAATTAGTTAAATCTATGAAAAACGCCAAAGATAACACAGTTTGACAGGCATAAAGTTTTTTTTGCACCAACAAGGTAATTCCCAAAGAACCATTAGTTGAAAACTATATATACTGGCTGTGTGTGTGTATGCGTGTGTGTGTGTGTGTGTGTGTTTGGGTAACTGGACAAGTGGAGGACAAAAGAAGTGTCAGTCAGGCCTAAAAAAACAATCTACAGTAGATGAACAGGATCTGAAAGTCAGGTCCTTAGAGGAAAAAAATCCAGCAAAGACCTGAGACAGGACCTGACAGATACATCTGGCTCCTCAGTTGATCCATCCGCTGTTCACTCAAGCATCATCTGAAATGGTCTCAATGGAAGGGAAGAGAATGGGGAGAAAAGGCTGAGGTATGCCTGATGTAAGAACCTGACTGAAAAATCTGAACCGGTCTTCAGCCGGTCTTCTATAAAACGGTCTTCTCACCACCGTTCACGTGTTAGTAAATCAGAATTGATCTGAAACAACAGGCCTGTGCAATCTGCATACAGCTATGCCCCAATTTCTCTATATAAGGAAACATGTTTAGCTCCAGGTGAAGCGGAGAAACTGGCGACGATGCTGTAAGAGAAGCCTGCAGCTCTACGGCAGGAAATAAGCACAAAGTCCAAATGAAAAAAACTGAAACAAAGAGGAAGCCAGGAAAGGCTCAGCTTTCCACAGCTTCATCTGTCAGCCCAAGATGAGAAACTCAAAGCAATGGGGGGAAAAAGCTGCAACAAAAAACAAAACTCCAAAAAATAATAATAATCCAGATTCTCCAGCATCTGTGGAATAGTGCCAAGAAATGAGCCTGTGAATGTTGACATCCAGCGATGATAAGTCGTGTTTAATGAAAGATATGATCATTAAAGATAAGATGAGAGAAGGTTAAAGCCTAGATTTTGCTTTCTTTATATGCAATTTGTTTAATTTATTTTAAGACTTAACTGAGCTTATGGTGTTTTGGAAAACTGTAAATGATGACTAAATGGCAATAATAATAACGATAATTAGAGAGTCAAGCCTTCATTTGCACGTACACATGGTCAGACGCACTCCTAAATTTGTTTGTACAAACTAATTCAGTGTGAAACACATGGTTTACTCACAGATTTGTGTGCATGCACTGTTAGTAAATGAGGCTCATTATCTCCATCTAGAACTGAATCTTCCAAATCTGTTTTATTTTTTCCAGTTCTGGTTCTGCGTTTTGCTAGTTTGGCACTATATACACAAACACAACAAAGCAAACGTTTTCTGCAACAAGCTTCGACAACTTTCCTTGTTTACAATTCTTAAGCATTCTCAGTTATCAGTACTTGAATGGCTTCTGTTTTAGACATCGAAGGACTCTTAATATCTTTATTGGAGTGGACTTCATATATGGTGTGACGCGATGCTTATGGGGAGAGATTTCCAGGGACAAACAGACCAGAGGTTGGCAAGGAGACCACCTTGAAGAGAACAGCTGCTAAATTTATACTGGATAGTTTATTGAGCGGATTCACGGAGCCTGTTGTTCGCTCGTCACATGTTAAAATAGGAGGTTTCACCTCGGATTCTGCTTAGAAAGTCAAAATAATGGATTGGTTATAGTGTACATTAGTGTCATGGGTGGTGGTCTAAAGAGCAGAGTGGGCAAAAAGAAAACCATCAGCCAGTTATTTTGATTGCTACAGTGTTACAGCAACACAGAGAACATTTTTCCTTGGAAGAAGGACAAAGGTGGAGAGAGTCTTGCTGCATAATGAGGATGGCACAGCAATAAAAAAAAAAAGCGCTTTTGCAGTAAAAAGGCATAAACATGTCATTTTGAATGATGTTCATATCAACTATAACCAGAAATTATCTTGGGGATAATTTCTGCATTTATGTGAATGTAGAGGTAGAGAGGTGAAATAAGGGAGGCAAGAGGAAATTACACAGGATGGAAATTGCAAGTACAAGTTTCATTCACTCGGCCACCTGGACAACCTCCAACTAATATGGAAGAAAAACACTGAATCCACCCACAGTGCAGGCACTCAATTTAACAGCGTTTTGTCACGGGCCTTTTCACAGAACGAGACAAAATTGGTGCGCTGGTAGCACGAGCCCGGCTGTTTCTATCAGCGATGTGCCCTTTTCTTGTCACATGAAAATGGTCCAGAAAGTTTGCCCACAAGGTTTGTTTTTAATTTCAGGTTCACCGACGTTGTTTTTACAGCCGCAACCCCGCAAACCTCAAGCCTCCTTCACAGCACACGACTCTGAAGCATTATATTACATCAACCCACCTATCTGCTCACTCCCCGTATGGTTCCTCTCATCCCAAAGCAAACAGCTGCATTTACTCACCTTAAATCGCTGCTTGTGTTTTATATAAGCGTTTGAAATAAAAAGGAATACTTGACAAAATAACATTTCTGGTAGTTCCCACAAAAGCAATCTTGGACTCTCTCCGTATGAACTGCCTGTCAGCGTTCACTAACAACTTTTGTTGAAGGTAACACAACAAATGAATTCCTGTGAGGCAAACGGTTTCTCATTCTTTTCCGTTTGCTCCCGACTTCACTTCAGCGAGCTCACAGCATTTACTTTTTGTCTTTTAACGAGTCCGATTAAAATTCAAAGCTCGCACAAAACATTCGCCTTGCACTCTGCGGCTCCCCTTCCAATGGCGCTCCATCGTTCTTCAAAGTCATTACAATATACACAACTGAACGTGCAATAAGCACACTTCACTGAAAACAGATGAGCAAAGACATGTCCAGAGCAGAAGTATTTTTACAGACAGAGCAGGACAAAAAAAAGGGGGGGGGGGGATTGGGGGTGTGTACCTGCGACGGAGGAGTCGTTGCCGTTCTTTTCGCTGTGGTGGTCCTCCTGTCCATCTGTGTTCTGCTGCGTGTGTTGCAGACTCAGTTTGTGACAAACTTCAAATGCTTGGCCCACTGTCCGAACGATACGCATGGCCTGGCTCTGGGTGGGTGAGCAGACAGAGAAAGACAGAGATGGAAACACGGCTGTGATTCTCAGAGTGCAATCTGTACCATTTCTGTGTTGCCATGTGGTTCAAAAACGCATTTTCTAATCAAGAAATTCATCTGGTATGACATCTTTTTGTTGGGAGATCATGATATAATTGTTGCTGTGGGACCATCATTGAAACTGACCAATTACATTGTTGTTATGCTTTGCAACTCGATACTAATACTAAAAAAAAAAATAGCTGACGTGTTGTGTAGTGGAAAAAGTGCAGAGCGAGTGCACATATGGATCAAAGAAAGGCCTTTTACCCATGAGAGTGTGGTTTCCACCCATGTACTGTAAATGCAGAATTATTACTCTTAGACTTGCTTTCATTCATTTTCTTAACCTTAATCCAATTCAGGTAGCCCCTCCCAGCTGTCACAGGGTAGGGGCGAGTCACAGAAGGGTTACAATGTGGACAGGTTGTCCATCGGTATCAGTTTTTAAAAGTGAACATGTCAGTTACAAGTTGCATTTTCTTTAGGTAAAAAAATACTATCTGGGTTTAGGTAAAGGTTGTGGTTTCAGTTAAAACAGACGGCCAATAAGGGAAGAAATGCCTCCACATATTTTATTTTGATCCATCCTTTTTTGGGAATTTGACAAAGAGAGGAAAAAGCAGAAAAGGGCGAGTGCACACTTGCGCTTTCTTTTCCTGTAACAGACCCTTTCACAACAGTAACAATGTATTAAAAAACCTTTCTTGCTTGGCTTTGCTGCGATTCCCCGGATACGGTCTTTTTCCACCGTGTTGCATGGCTATGATATCATAACAATGGGATTGCTCAGATCCACTGATGGTCCTGGGTGAACACTGATTCTGATATTGCGCAAACAACACTAATGCGGCAATATCAGATGATGATGATGATGATATCACAAACAGCTGTCTGTTTTTTTTGTTTTTGTATCATCCAAACTCTGACTTTCTGCTTTTGACTGGATTTGTCTGCACCCACAGGCGCTCTGACTTCGGTGTCTCTGCTCAGCTCCTCCTTTCCTCTCTCTGCCCTGCTCTGAAAAGGCAGGTCAGGTGAAAACACTTTAGATGCTTTCTATCTGCTATCAGGCCTCCCGTCTATCTCCTCATGCTAGAAAGGTGTAAAGCCAGAAAAGATTTCATTGTAAAGCACTGATGCCCAGCCTCCGAGCAACAATGATCTCAGCTGAACGAGCATAAATGGATCCAGTGTGGCCTAAAAGCCAGAACACAGTATAGACACGACTGAAGGACAACATCTTTTCTTGTCCTGGTTGTCAACTCTGGCCTACTTTGAAGTTGTGTCTAATAAGTGTTGACAGCATTAGTGCGAGCTCTGTATGAGATCAGAGAATACAGTCTATTGGTTGGCGGGTTTTGACAAAATGTGAGGTACCAGGCTTTAGCCTCGGCCCACAGATCTTTTTGGCTTCAGGTCAGAAAAAGTCCACACACACACACACACACACACACACACACACTCCCTTTCTACACTGTAGTAGGTTTGGCTGCAGTCTTCTTACAGCGCGTTTTATTATTAGATTTTTTTAGATGAAATAATCCTGCTTCAGCCTCATTCAGTGCTGATGTTGTTTCTATAGTGACCAACCATCAGCTGCCACAATCATTAGAAAGACTTTATGACCTCCCAGTGCGCCGCATACCTTCTGACCCTTACAGAATCAACAGTCACGATGACTAAGCTGGCATGAAACCTACACGAGCTTCCACTTTCTTGTGCTCAGTCACCTCACTAAAAGTCACTGACAGCATGCAGCCGTTTGAAAGCTTCACGGCTGTATGCAGGGTGCCTCTCAAAACCCTTTTAAAAGCTCGGCAAATGAAATTTAAGAGCAAACTTGCAACAGAAATGAACATCAGAAATATACCACTTTCCAAGCGAACGCGCTGCTATCAGCTCAAAATGAATAGTAAGGTAAAATATAAGCATTTGGTTTAACACTGTCCAAGTTTGCTCATTAAAGTGTGAAGAAAACAAAGCATAATTATATAAACAATATTCCACTGTTACCTGACATAAAGGAGCAGGTGTTCTCCTCCGAGCTCCTCTCTGTACCTCTAAGGGTGAGCCGAGCCACCGTACAGAGGAAGCTCAGTTTGGTTGTACCAGTGACCTCATTCTTTTGGCCACATCCCAGATGTGATAGCTATAGGTGAAGGTTGGCACATGATTCATCTGGTTAATGAAACGCGCTCTCTCTTCACCACAACGGTACAGCTGACCCTGCACAAAGTTGCCGGTCTATTTCACGCTCCACGTTCTCAGTTGTTGCGTCGAGATCCCCAGACAGTTATACTCCTCAGCTGGGGTAGCATCTCCCCCAACCACAGGGGCGCAATCTACTGCTTTCTGGCTTGGCTAAAGGTTGCATTCCAATGAAGGCAGTTGAACCCCACTATCTGGGTAAAGCGGGGTCTCCATTCTGAGGTTCCCACCAAGAATAACCACATACAGATGGAGCCCAAATGTACTCAGTCACATTAGTTGTAGTGATTAACTACCTCAACCTCTGGGCATTACCAACACAGCATCACTACCAGCAGGATTATTGCTCAGACAAAAGCCGTTTAAAGACTTCACCACAGCCCCATGTAGATATGCTCTTCTGGAAACAGTAAACGCTCACCCCTACTGGTTAATAGGACCCTTACATGTATTTCAAAAATACATGTAAGTTTTATTCTTTGTTCTAATTTATTTTTCAAACCAAAAACATGTAAGGAAATTCATAAAATATGAAAAGTTGTGCAGTGTAACTGTTGTGTGCTTTATACAAAACTTCTGAAGAGCATTTGTCGGATCAGCTGTCAGAGCAGCGCGTCCCTCCTCCTTTGTAAAATAATCTGCTGTTTGTTTGTCTCAACGCATCTTCCTCATTAGTATTCAGCGACAATGTTGGCAACCAACCAGGCGTCATGAATATAAGTAGTTGATATGCAAGATTATACTGATAAAAATGTAAATTAAAGAGAGACAGATTTATTCGATTCCGACATCTGTCTTCTCTCTTTTCTAATTTTCTGGGGATGAGTATTAATATCTTGAAACATAATCACACAGAAAGGAGAAGCTGCTGACCCCTGAAGGTAAAACTGCACAGAGAGCAAAACAAACTTGTGGTTTCAACTGACTCAACTTTTTTTTACTTCTTATATTCTGAGTGTGACGGATAGATTCAGGAGGACAGGTGACGTTATTCAGAAATGTAAAACTGTTAAGATGCAATTGCTGGCATCTCATTTTTGCAGCAACTCTTGCATCCTTTACTTGCAGCGCTCTCCCGCTCTCTTTCCTCCTTGGTTCTGTTTTTCCATGCCACGCAGTTCCCATCGTCTTCATTTCCTTCCCCATCATCTCTCCCCCCACGTTCATCTCCTCCTCCTCTGTGGACCTCATTCATGTCTTCTCACTCCACGCTGGTCCTCAGACTGACAGCAAACAATCGTGTTTCCTTTGAAGACGTCTGTTCCACAGGCAGCCGTACCAGGGACGGGAGCAGCTTCTGGTGTTACTGTGCACAGTGAACGCACCAAAGCTCGAGCTCCCCTGACTCACACACTGACGCATTGGAAAACACACAACTGTAAACAATGCTTTATGTATTTTAGTCTTTTTCTTTTCCTCTCCAAATCCCGTCTCTTGTATCTGACTCAACAGTTCAACACATTTTCTGTGCTTCTGGCCCAGAAACATGACTTCCTCATCCTTAAACCCACTAACAAACCCCTAAATTGGTTCCACTAAAAGTTCCCATTAAACAAAAGAGCTGAAAAAACTCCACTTAGACAAGGGCAGAGCCACTGGGAGGTCTAAATTAGCCAACTCTACAGTTAGAATATAATAATAATGAGGGAATGCACTACAGAGGGAGCAGCAACTTTGGAGAAAAGGGGAGAATTTAATACTTCATAACTGAACAGAGATAGGCAGGTTTCAGAGGTATGGGGAATAAATAGTTCTAGGTATAAAAAGGTGAATTTTTTGAAGGCACTTTGGGCCCAAAACTGCCAAAGGCATCTCCACAACAGTCTTTCATCTTTGCTAGACTGAGCAGCAAAGACTCTGTGGATCTGAGGGCACTCCACAGGTCAGGTACCTTTTTCGGGAGCATATCAACCAGCTTAAATGCTAGTTTGAGAAGACAACTTTATTCCCAGGATCTTAAATATCTATCCTCAAAAGCATCAGGAGCCAGCGCAGAGACTTGAAAACAGCAGCGATGTGAGCACTCCATTTACTCCAGTTACAGCCTGCCAGAAGTCCTTTGTAAGCTACAATTGTTTGATGGGCTTCTGGGGGAAGAACAGAGTGTAATGCACTGCAGTAGTTAAGTCTGATTGTAATAAAGTATGCACCAGCTCCTTAGAGTCACTGAGAAAAGAAAAACTTCAACCTTTTTTATTGGGGCTTAAATTACCGATTGCTGCTTTGCTAAGGTTTCCTATGAGACTGAAAAACTGGATCAAAGTCAAGCGAGAAAAAAAATAGATTTTCTTCTTCTGGTCAAATGTGCCTTTGGACAATTAAGTGCTTAGACAGTGAAATTAGTTGTAAGAGTGGAGCTCTGTTTGGACTGAACTGGGGCAACACTGGGGCAGTAAAGTCATGAGTGCCAAATGTGAAACCACTTTAAACAGATAAAATGCCAGCCATTTGTTCAAACACTTGTTCAAAGTCTTTTAGCGCTTTAAGATTTAGACACTTCTGACCTCATTTAACCATTAATTACTGCAGACAGTGGCCTCGTTCATGTTTAACGGCCTGCTGGGTTAGCAAAAAGCTGCATATCATAAACATACAAACGCATTTACTCATGAGCTCCAACATCACATTCATAACATTACTGCCTTAATTGTGCATTCTTTCACGTGGCCAGCAGGGGGCGTCTGGTTTGAAAAGGACCCGAATTCTCACTAAATTGAACACCTTGGTGAACACTTCCCCAGTGATCTCACAGTCTCAGCGCTTCGTTTAAAGTCTTCTACAAATGAAAGTGCGCTCTCAGGTTAACAGTCAGGTCCATCCCTCGCTCAGCTCTCGCTCTGTTCTCAAAGAAAAAAAAAATGCTGATGGCTAAAATAACAAACTTAAGGATTAAAAATTGAATACCGAGGCACATCACAATCACAAGCACGCTCTGTCTACCTTTATATACAGTCTATCAGAAAAATAAGAACACAGTTTTTTGGGTCAACAAAGACTTGGATGCTGAACTCGAGAAATCACAAAACAAAGACAAACTCTTTTTATCAGGCCCTCTGAACATAGATATGTCTCTGAGTGTCCTTAGTTTTATTTATACTGCTACACAATTATATTCAATGTTGCTTTTAACACACTAATCTTTTTCTTTCAACTCGCTCTTTATAAAGACACTTACTCTTTATCTGAAGGTTCTCGCCCTGAGCCAGTTCTCCAGCTGATCTCCAATCCTGGCAGCTGACAGGATCACTGAAAGATTTGTCACTCAAACGTAAAGCCTCTACATCCTGCCGCAAAGGCTGCTGATGCTGCTTATGTTGGACATCTGTCACCATCTCTGTCAAGTCCTCTTGTTTTTTTTGTCTCCAACTCTGTCCCCATCAATTTTCCTCTCTGCCAGTTTAACTAAATAAAAACATATCTTCTCTGTATCTCTGCCTTTCCATCTCTTTCTTCTCTAAATATCCAGCTAGGTCTTCCTCAGCAACGATGCGATGAAGCCCGGTCAAAAGTGCGATGCATTATTTATCCTGAATTACCCACAGAGGTTCAGCTGTCCGCCTGGAAGTCTTGACACAGGCAAAAATACGGGGCAAATGGGAAAATAATATAATCTAGGAAAAAGCAGGGTAAACAAGGGGAGGGAGGGCAAGGAAATTATTTTTGATTAGAGCACTTTCCAGGTCTCTCTCTTCATATGTCTTCTCTGTTCCTTCTGTGTTAACATTCCCCTCTCATCCTTCCCCAACGCACGCAGCCATCGCTCAGTGTACACAAAGCTTGTGTAGTATGGACGACAGACAAGTTCACCGGCGTTCTTTTAAAGAGCTGCATTAGTGACTCTCTGATCTACAGTCGCTAATGCAGCACAGCCACGTCTAACATTCAAACCCTTTGATTTCCTCAAGGAAATTAGTGCGGGAACAGGAACGAATTGCCACGCTTGTGTCAGTGCAGGTGAATATTATCTGAGTGAAATAAGTGCTAATCAAAGGACGAATCTTTGTGCGCATGTGCCTGCGCTCAAGTGTGACAGCATGAGGCGAGTCGAGTGTAAAGAAATGAATTCTTGAAGCCTCGGTGACTCTTCTGAACCATTAGCTTGCTCTCCAGGCAGCACATAAGCAAGGTTACATCATACAAGCACACACAAACCCAACTAGTTCCTATTTCTCTGCCTTTCTGCTTCTGACGACCTTTTCCCATTCCCCTCTCTCTCTCTCAATTCTCTTTCTCTCCCAGGATTTGGTTAAATGTCAGTATCTGTTAATTATCTTACTCTGTGGCAGAAGTGCCGGACAGCATCTAAACATCTTCTGGATGCTTCTCTTTCCTCCTACAGTCACTAAACAAACTGTCTGTCTTGTAGTTTGTTCCACAGTGCCACTCGGGACCAAAACCCTTCCCATCAAATTTTAAAGCACAATTTTCCAAGGCAGTGAAATACTGGGTCTTTGATTTCCAATATCATTTCCAACAAAACCCTATAGAAGCCTATATTTTGCCCACCTAGCCAGTTTTAGCAGCTGAGTACCACGAGGACCACTGCCCCTGATTGACATCCACTGCCAATCTAGCTCTTTTGGGCTAGGGCTAAGGCCGGGCCACCAGGCCCTTCTAGCAGGCCTGGATCCAGGGTGGAGCCCTGGTTAACCTGTCCTGGGCCCCAACATCATAGGTCTTGGGCATATAAACCCCTCCACCACAATAAGGAGATGTGTACATTATCGGGACATAGTTAAATGGGCCACAGCAATAACAAGTGGGTAAAACACACAAAGATAGAGTGCAGAACAGAGCCGCTACACTCCACATCGAATGGAACCAGTTCAGAGCGTTCAGGCATCATTGATTCATGCATGGATGCATGCATGTATGTATGGATGGATGCATGTATGTATGTATGGATGCTTGGATGAATGGATGGATGCATGGATGAATGGATGGATGCATGGATGGATGGATGGATGGATGCATGGATGAATGGATGGATGGATGGATGGATTTTGAGGTAGGTGGTGTGGAGCAATAATACAACATTTAACCATGAGTTCGAGTCCTGTTGGATATTACTGAACTGATGGGTTCAGGAACTAAAACTAAATGATTATGTTTCAGCTTTAAATTGTATACTTACTTGTCAATAAACTACATGGTTAAATTTCCACATTAAATTATGTAAGTAGGTTAATGGGGAAACTTCTAGTAAACTGGAAAAATTAATGAAAAATTAATGATTTTAAAATCACACATATTTAGATTCTGTCTCTCAGAGTTGAAGTGTAGCTATGCTAAAAAATTACAGACCTCTCCATTCTTTGTAGGTGGCAAAATCGGCAGTGTATCAAATACTTATTTTCCCCACTGTATGTGAAGAGTCTTGACTAAGCATCTCTATGTGACGGGTTGGGAGTGAGATCAAGTATAAGTTGCCTTACTGGAAGGATAAAGTCTGACCTGCCCAGATATTAGCCTTCTTCAAAGTATCTAATCTGCAGCATTATCACAGATGCTTTTAGGTGTAGTTTAACAGCCAGCTGACAGCAGATATGCGCCCTCCCATTTCACAGGCCTACAGAGGTGTACTCTATGAGGAAACTTAATACCAAACTGAAGCTGACTCCCCACCTCAAATGAGGGGGTACAGACTCAGAGACCAAAATCTGGGGGGCATTTGTGTATTTCAAGTATTTGCCTTCAAATAACCTAGTGAATTTTTTTTTTTTAAAGGGTAGACTCGTCAAATTTCATGGTAAGACAGCTTGCAGCAGTTGCTCTAAATAGCACACGGCAGAAACGCTAGAAAATTAGACTTAGAGGAATTGTGTCCACAGAGCTGGAGGTTTACTTACTAAAAACTAATGCTGAGTGATACAACGGGGCAGCCTATTGACTTCTGCCTGCATTTACTTTTCAGCAGGGGCATCTAATGATCAATATATCGCAACACATGACTGATATGTAGTGTTAGAAAAGAAGCAATTTGAAACAAATGCACAATCCATCCAGTGCTGTTTGATTTAGTCCTGCCACTGGTGCAGAGGCAATGAAGCTTTAAGAGAGGTTATAAAAGATTGCGAGAGTAAAAAAAAGCAAGAGTAACAGACAAAAAGCTTAAGACAGAAGGGTAATTTCACTGAGATATGGATATTCAATAAAAAGTGCTGAAAGGCTATTAAATCCGATTACCTTACTCAAGCTGCATCAGGAACAAAGTGATCATTGAATTGGCCTTATATCATTTTATATCAGCGCTCTCCAATGTCAGCGAGGAAACCATTGATTCTTGACTTTAAAAGGTGAAATCTGGAGTGAATAAATTTAAACAGTCATCGTAAAAATATGCATTCCCCACACGTCTCGTTCTTTAAGCCATTTTAGTTTCTAATATCCTATTTGAAACGGGCAGTACTGATGCTGTACATCACTCCGGACCTTCTAATGTAAACGAGAAAATGAAGCTTTTTAATCAAGAAGAAAAAAAAAAATATCTGAATTCGCAATCATCTGTGTCCAAAACTCAGGGAAGACAACATTAGTTGGGCAGATAAATTAAAAAACAAAACAACAACAGTAGGACCCTACATTACAGCTTGGCATGTTATTACTGAGCTGTAACGTATAGTCAATTATCAGCTTTAAAAGACCAAAACCAAGTTGTCCACAGAATGTTTTATTATCCTTATGAGCGCCGTTCTTTATGCTCGACTCGTTAAAGTGTCCCAGCCTCGCTGATGCAGATATCGTATAAAGATTAGACAGAGTAATGACACCAACACATGACGTGGCCTAAAGCTCGGCTGGCTTCATTAGAATTCCCACCAGAGTCCTCTGAGGGGTTTATGGGGAAAGACCAGTCCATTTTACAAAAAACTGAAACCCTGATCCAAAGATGGCACTGAAGACAGCAGGACTGCTTTTGTTGTGGGCCTACAGGTGAAATGGTCCAGTCAGAGAGATGAGTGCAATGAGTGGACGGCTATCCGCTGAAAAACTGAATAAAACGGCGTTAAGTTAAAACATTTGTCTGTTTATTTTCATTTGAAAACTCTGTTGCAATAAATGAACCAACACAAATGCAGCAGTTACATCTATCATTGTGTTGTTTTTGGCCTCTTGTGAATATTGTGTGGGGTTTTTCATGTAATAGCTAAAGCCGCCGCTCTTAAATTGAGTCGTACGCAGCCTGTGAACTTGTAGCCAGTGTGGCATTCAGTATGTGGATGAACACGCCTCGCTCCATCACCCACACTTCAATTCTGCATAACAGAAAATAGGCCATTCATTAGCTCCCACTGAACCGCTGATTTGGAGAAGAAGGGGATGAATGAGAAAGCATAAGTCAGAGCGGAAGAGAGAGACGCAACCTGTCTGAGTGCTCGAAGCGATAGGTTAGTGAAGCCTTTTTGTGCTGCTGTGAAGCTGTTTTTTTTTCACTGCTGGTAGTTAAAAGGAGAATAAAGTCTCCTTAATCTGCTACTCAATCGTGAGCTCGTAACCTTCCACACGCACTCGCACAAAACCGCACACTGCTTTGAGTGACATTTTTATTGTATGTTTGATATGTGCACCTTCATTCAGCGTTTTCTTCTGCTTTTGTCTCTCAGAATTCCACATTATCCTTTCATCTCATGGTCTTAAATTTTGCTTGCACTGTTCTCCTCCTTGTTCCCTCCTGTCTTCACCTGCTGTGCTAAAAATACAGTTTAACCCGTCTTTATATCGGCGTAAGCGTGAGCAAAAGATAAAAGGGTTCAAACCCTGATCAAAATTTCTTTTATTTAAAATGATAAAATG
This sequence comes from Cichlasoma orientale, assembly GCA_034780415.1. NCBI lineage: Eukaryota > Metazoa > Chordata > Actinopteri > Cichliformes > Cichlidae > Cichlasoma > Cichlasoma orientale. The sequence goes on from JAVDPK010044854.1 coordinate 14,088, forward strand.
ATTGTTATCAAATGGTGATCATCTCTAACATGAAAGGCCAAGACTATCGTCAACTGGTACCCAGGAAAAGCTAGACTTCTAACAGGCTGTAAATACAGACTGTATATAAAAAATGGATGTAGCCACGGCACGCGTGTGAAGCCTCCAGTTTAGCTTTATGTACAGCGCATCACCATCTTGACTTTCAGGCGCCAGAAGTGGTCACATTTAGATCAGGTGGACTTCTAAATTATCACCTAACACTAGCAGTGTTGGTTAGCAAGCTGTATCCATAAACTGCAACGCACTGGGTGTAACACACAGACACGCACACCAGCTAATTAGTGCCGAGCTATATATATACTAGAAATACACTGCAGCTTCAGTCTCCACGGCTGAAGCAAACTTCTTGGAAAACTTGAATTTGTGTCACATAATTCCACCAACAGCACAAACATGGTTACAAAAAAAAAGAAATCCCCCAACAACCTTCATTATAGAGGGAGAAATTAGCTATTGTTCCAGGCTGTAAACACGGCCTTTTCTGCTGCTAAACAGAATATTTTAACAAGAGCGTCTGCGGGGACTGACTCGCTTTTGGAGCCTCAAATGGCTCCTTGAGAAAAAGCAGCTTTCAGCACTATTGTGTTTGCTTCACTCTTCAGCCCTGGAGGGTGCCACCTGGTTGTAGAGCAGTGCAAAATGGTGTGTTTTTAACCCGAACCATGATGTTTTTCACATATCAAATCAAAGAGTGAGCAAAAGTGAATAAAGCAACAATAGCCCCATGCAAGACACACATCCTAGTCCGCTGGTTAGCTTTCTAATTTCTATGAAAAAAAGTTTCTAGTTTTTACAAAGTTGTCATGTAGGCTTTCCAGCCCACACTTATTTCCAGCCTCAGCTGTTTACATGAAAGGAAACTCCAACAAACCTACCAACCCCCAAACCGGGAAAAAGGCAGCAGCTGGCTGGTGCTTATTCCAGTGTTGCTGTGTGTCAGTTTGATGAGCAAACGCTGACAAACTGCCTGCATGATTGCCATATTAATTTTAAAAGGTAGTAACACTCACAGTCAAAGCTATTCAAACAAGCTACTCGGAAAAAGAAGCAGACTGCCAATTTGTCAGAGCAATAAAAAAAAAAAAAATCATTATGCAAACTATCGGACGTTATTTTGCTGTGTGTGTTCTCACAGCGCTGCACTGGTCAAGCACCACGCGCCCAGAGGAGAACCACAGCAGGTGTTTTCCTGCTTGGTTCTGTCATTGTGAACTGTATTTTTAAAAGCTACGTTTATCAAAGTCATCCAGGTGTGAACTATGATAAATTAGTTCAAACTGTCAAAAAAGTTCTCCATTAAAAACAGTCCCGCCTTTAGTCCTCGGGGTCTCGGTTGCCCCAGAGATTTTTTGGTATGCGTCACTTTCCATTCTGTCTTCTGAAGAGAATGTGTGTGTGTGTGTGTGTGTGTGTGTGTCAATGCCAGTCTGTCTGTAAGAGATAATGAGGCAGTGTGCGCTTCACCCAGCTAACCCCTGGACTTAACTATCAAGTCCTGCGAATTGGCAGCTGAAGTGGAAAACTGGGAGCACATTTCCTAACTGTGTCACTCTGCTGGACTCGGTTTTGACTTTGTTTCTGCTCAGCTCATTTCAGCGGCAACATATCCACCCCCAGAGGAGTCTCATGCTTGTTCCTCAGACCTAAACAATGCCATTGCTACAGTGCACAAGGAGGAATTATTACTGGCCGACAGTTGTGCGCGTCTTCATTAGCGGGTGTCGGGATGCGACTCAGACAGCGACTGGATTTAAAAGAGAAGGAGGGATTGCTGTGAACTACCAGACTGTGAAAACATTGGAGGCGATACCCTCCGCAGTCGTTACCGTCTCGCTTTTATACAGCAACAAATTCTGAGTTTCTTATGACACGAAGACACAAATCCTTTCACTGACCGTTTGAAAAACAGAGCCCAACTGATATAGGATTTTTTAAAAGACATATAAAATAAAGATATTTGACGATTTAAAAATCTGATATATCGCCCGATATTTTTCTTTCAGACACATGAAACAAACAGGCTTCCATGCATTTTGTGTTTAGCTACTTATGAGTCCTTCCTAAGATAAAATTTTCAAAATATTTTTTTAATAAAAACAAACAAACAAAAGATATTTTATTATCACAACAAGACAGATTACGTGTTTATGTGATACTCAACTCTGCTCGGATCAGCTGGTTGCTGTTTGTGGCATTTCCAGCACTGGTGGACAAACTGTGCAACATCAAGCATCATAATATGGTTGAAGGGGGTTTCTTCCCTCTCTTCATTGAAGAAGCTACGTTTGGTTGGTCCCTTATTCCCAAAGGAGTTGCCACAGCAGGTTGCTCCACCTTTCCTGACGTAGCCCCAAAAAGATCTGTGTCTCCTCCCGGTTTCAAACTGGAGATCTTTTGCCTAGTAGGGAAATGTGCCTTCCATCGCTTCTTTACGTTTATAATTTTCAGTTATCGGCTGTTATAAATGCTGATACTGATGTATCGGCAGCTGCGCCTCTGTAAGTACCTACAAATCAGTAGGTTGGTAGTTCAATCCCCTGGCACGTTAAGGTGTAATAGCACTTTTTTATGCATTCTGGGGCCTTTTTAGTTTTTATTATGAGAGGACAGTTGAGGGTATATAGTTGAGCACAGTGAAGACACTGAGGCAGAGGCAGATTTTACCTCATGCCTCTGCAATAGGCACATGGGTCGCCTGCTGAACCCTGTGAGCTGAGAATGCATCAGGTCACACTATGAGAATTTTTTTTCTTCAACTGATCCTGTCATATTAACGAGGAACTAATGAAGCTCCACAGTGACCTAAACCCTTTCATGTTGTTAGCCTGGATCTCTCTCCTGGGGGATTTTTGGTAGAGGTGAGTGTTTATGATCATTAGCACCAGTTACACCATTAAATGTTCATATAAGGCCGCCGGTTCTGCTTTGCTGGAGAAGACGACCTGCTGTGACCAACAGCCAAAAAATAAAGATCCAAAACATTTAGAACATCTTAGCTCAGCATCCACAACATGCCTTTAAGAAGATGTGAAACAGATATGAGATGACAAGGTATAATAAATTGCACTAGGTAAAGTTACACTGCACAGACTCAGAATGAGAGACAACCATGGCCTGCTGTACCACACTGAAGCCAACTTAGGAGTGTGTTTTATGAGCAAGTTTTTGGCTTTATAGGTTTTACTGGTCCAGCTCACTTGAAATCAAATTGGGCATTAACTAAAATAAATTTTATCTTATTTTTAATCTTATCTTATTTTTGAAAGCTGAGTTCAGTTTCAGTGAGAGCCGTTATCCACAAATGGAGAAAACTTGGAACAGTGGTGAATCTTCCCTGGAGCAGCCGGACTACCAAAATGACTCCAAGAGCGCATCGATGACTCATCCAGGAGGTCACAAAAGAACCCAGAACATCATCTGAAGAACTGCAGGCCTCACTTGTCAAATAGTAGCTGTTGACACCTCTTCAGTCTTCTTTTCAAATTTTAAGCCATTGTTTTAGTGCACATATATAATTATGTCATGTGTAAAGTACAAGAAAGTAACTGGCTGGTTCGAGGTCCAGCCATTTAAGAACATCCTCTCAGATGCTCCTTTTGAAATCAAAATTTGAAAAGACATCTTAGAAATCTAAATTTGGAAGAACTGGAAATCACAAAAGGCAAGCAAAGCAGAAGGGAAAAAAAAAATGTAGTCTGATCTGTTAGTTACCGAGCAACTGAATGTGAACAGGGCGGCATGAAGCTGAACTTTGCTCAGTGGCAGTTCAGCACTACTTATCAGCACAGTGTGTCCAAACACATTTCCATGTGTTACCATACTCTACCATACTATCACGGTCACTTATGTGAAGCATAACAGATTTTATTGTCCATAAACCGGCTGCCCATGACTGACTTACAAATTTAAACTTCTACTTTTAAAATCCTTCATGGCCTGGCCCCAGATTATATACTGGGACTGCTGTTCAAGTACCAACCAGTGCACAGCCTGCCTTCGTCAGGCAAGAAAATCCTCACTGTTCCCACCCGACCTTTAACCCCTTAAGGCCTATAAGTGTATCATATTTGATGCAATGAGTTTTTGAGACTTCTAATTCATCAGCGTGATTTTTTTTTCCCCTCTGAAAAAACAAAAGAAATTGCACAATACATTTTTAAGCAATAAATTACAAAAAAAAAATGCCAGCTGTACCGGGCTGAGAATTTCACTGGTTCGCTGTCGGAACTGTTCGCTATTACCACAATTAGCAAGCGGTTGTCTGATATCCAGGGGGACTTCACTTCAGATAAAATTTTACTTAAATTCATAACTTTTTGATCAACGCACAAAGAAACCCAACCAATCACTTTGCAGAGATAATAAAGTTCATGTAAATCACTGGAAACTGTGCAAAGAATTACAATCGACTTCTCCCAGTGTAAGTGCAATCCAAACTCACCAGTTATACCAGTCACATACCTTCTTACTTTCTGGTAAATTATTTGTTTAATGCCAGATTTCTGATTTGATAACTAAAGCAGAGCTGCAGCTCATACGTGCATTCATCCGACACTTCAAGGGTAAGTCACAAGTTAAATAGTGAACGCTTCGAAACGGCTGTCTCACCTTCTTCTTGGACTTGAAGACGTTACAGCGGAACACGTTGCTCTGTCCATCTCTGGCAATGTAGCTGAAGATCTTCAGATCCTGGGAGTCATGAGACACATAGAAGATCCTGAAAGAGAATGAAATAGGTCAGAAATTTAAAAAAAAGAAAAAGTGAATGATGTGCAAAACAACAACAAACCATTGCAACCTTTTAAGATGCATCATAAGAAGCAAAGTAGGAAGTGAGTCCATTTCTCTGGGATTTTGAATGTGACCAAATTAAACGCGATTTTGTTTTAATCCAAAAGGAAAGACACCAAACTGCAGCTTTTAAGCTGAAAAAGAAAAAATCATCAGCTGAGAAAGCTGTGGTGGGGGACGGGCTATTTGAATAAACTGTCAGGTACAAGCTGCTTTCAAAAGTTCTCTTTTATTTATGTTACACGGCGACAGGATTCTCAGTGACAAAAAGTCTGGTAAACTTTAAATCCAAGTAAAAGATGTTTCAAATAACAACAGTGATATATTCCAGTGCACGGAGGAGACACATGCGCTAATACCACTCTAACACACACACACAAAAAAATTCCCTGTGTGAAAGAAGATGTAGGGAGGAACTGAGTCTGAGTCAAAAATAGAGTTGTGCTGGTAGGGAGAGATTGTGCGCAGCCAACAGTGACGAACTGTACAACAGCCCGCAGAGGAGGTAAATAGCAAGAAACAACTCTGGGAGCACAAAGGGAGAGCAAAGAGAGACGCTACACAATAACCTGCAGGGGACAGAACACCGCACCAGTTAACCTCTGCTCTGCGTCTAACTCATGATGACAAAAGAAAACTGCTGGAGGGATAAAGAGTTGCAGATGATGATACGGTGACGAGAAAATGGGGAAACTGTCATTTTTAGAAATGATACAATTGCTCAGATGTGTGTTTTAGTAATTCAATTTTTTCCCTGCAAGAATCCGCTGAAAATAAGACAACTTTCTCCACTAAATCTCAATGCTTTCTGTCAGTCTCCAGCTGGGTCGGCACCTGCAGTGTTTGCCTACCTGGATTTTACCAACTTACACAAAACTTTTTTTGCATTTTCGAGTGCTGTTTCAAAGTCATGTGATCATATTCATTCTCCCGTTATAGTTTTAGGATCACGTGTCCCAGGTTAAACTCTTTGAGTTTATTGCCTAATAACTCACAGTCAGATCCGGCCTTCGCAGTGACACTTCACAAGCCAGTGAGCGACGTCATGGTGGCTATATCCATCTTTTATACCATCTATGGTTTTATGCAAACAAAGCCATAAAAAATTTGCTTCCTAGGACTTTTCTAGCTCTGTAAAACGGTCTCATTCAGATTAGGGCTCTCACATTACGGATTTTTTACTTTATGACTACTGTCAAATAAATAAACAAACAAATATATATCACAATATTGATATTAATGCAATAGAAAATCTGGAAAAAATTGCAATTATCCTTTTAGTCATATTCAATTACTACTGCGTTTACTGAGCTTTCTTTTTTGGTAAATTAAGTAAGGTCTTATTGTACTTTTTACTGACATAATATCCATATTAAATGTTTAAACAGAGGGCCAGCACAGTGGTGCGGTGGTTGTTGCCTCACAGCCTGAAGGTCTGGGTTCAAATCCACCTTGGCCCGGGTTTGCAGTTTGAATGTTCGCCCTGTGTTTGCGTGGGTTTTCTCCGGGTACTCCGGTTTCCTCCCACAGTCCCAAAGACATGCAGTGTTAGCCCTGCGACAGGCTGGTGACCTGTACAGGGTGTACCTGCCTCTCACCCTATGACACCTGGGAAAGGCTCCACCCCTTTTAACAAATATATAGTCAGCCTTAAGGTTATTGTACATCATTATGCAACTACACAAAGGTAACAATTACAATAATAACCACAAAGATCTTAATCATGAGCAGCCCAACTCTCCCTTATGTAGAAGAGCCATGCATAAGGTCAGAGAAAAACATTAACATCATTTGGCTGAAAGCAGAAAAGATTAGTCTGCAGAGACCGATGAATAAGCTCCTCACTGTACAGACCTTTTTCACCTTTTGAAGATTATTAGTTACTTTTATAGATTTTACAAGTGATTGCTAATGCCTATTGTGAGTCAGGCTACCTTTGTCCATGAGACCAACAAAACAACTACCCTTGAACCTCTTTGTGTGATGTAGGACTGCATGGACAATTTTTTCATGTTGGGCGCTTGATTAAAACCCACGTCCACAATCACATAAAAATAAAAACACCAACTTTCTGATGCTAGTAAAAAAAATTATTTTAATATTTAAGAATCCAAAATTGTAAAATGGCCATCCAGTTCTTTAATTGCCCAGACTGTGCAATAGCTTCTTCCATCATGCTACTCCTCACCTTCACCACTTGCGGTCATCAACTGGAACTCATATAAATGAGTCCAGTTTGCATATTACACACACACGTGCTTTATATCCCCTTGTTTGCTGCCTGTGATGCACAGTATGCACCCTACTCTGCACATTATACCTCCAGCCCTTTTACCTTTAAAGGTGCCTTCAATACCATGAAGTACAAGTATCAAGTATCTTTGTGTTTTTGAGTATCGTCCAGTGTGTGTGGCTGGATTTTGATTGAGAACAGGAATGTGAGGCCATTTGTTGATTAACACAGTGAACTTGAAAACTGCAGGAAGTAGCAAAAACCTCAGGCAAAACGGCTTCCTAATTGGCCAATTAGCACCACATTAAGGAGCCTGCAAGGTTACTTGGGGCAATTTATCACAGAGAGGCAATGGACAACCACAGAAGAACGAGAAATGAGGTGAAGATTATGCAAATGATCCTGCTGCCTCTGTGTGAGTGTGTTGCTGCGCGAGGTGGCTTTGTGTGTAGGTGCGTATTTTCGTGTATGTGTGTGTTTGTGTACTAGAAATATTATGTAACTGCTTATGGGGTCTCATCTATGCACTCTGTGACATTTTTGTGGTATTTGTTTTGGCCTTTTTCTCTGGGAGCCACACTAGCCGAAGTTCTTGTGGTATGGATTGTGTCTCTGTCTGCTCAGCAAACTGTCAAAATACCAGGCAGAGACAGACAGACACACACACACACACACACACACACACACACACACACACACACACACACACACACACACACACACA
>JAVDPK010044889.1:0-21868 GCA_034780415.1 Cichlasoma orientale
TCCCGAGATAACGCGCTATTTATCTCGTTATCACGGGAAAACGGTAGTCGTTATTCCGTGATAACGAGATAAACAACCTGTTATCACGAGAAAACCATCAGAAAAAAGTTTATAGGTTCCATGGCCGCTCTCGGCTTCCGTAGTGTAACACCTTAGAATTGAAAGAGGGTGCACTTTCTTTTGATTTGCTTTGAGAGCCAGCCTCCAGTGGCCACTGGTGGAACTGCAGTTTTTGGCACTTTAGCCTCAGCTTTATTTTTCAGCACTGGAGGTTTGCACTCGATAATGACCTAAATAGAAGTTGTTGTATTTATGTGTCTCAAAGGAAAGTATCATTTCTGTATCTGTATCGGGTATCAAACTTTCAAAATGAAACTGTATTTTTAGTCTTTTTTTTTTCTTTTCCCTTAAATCCATTGTAGTGTGAAGTGTGTTCAGAGTGTGTGAGTTTGTTTGTGTGTGTGGTTTCCCTGGCTTGTAAAGGCCTTTATTTCTATTTTTAGTTGAGCAGCTGACCTCAGGCCCCTCTGAGTCCCTCTGTGCCAGTGGGACTGAAAATGTGGACATTGACTTTCTCGGACACAAACACTCAAACTTACAGCCGTGCGGGCACAAAAACACACACTTTATTTCAAAACAGATGTGAGAGTGTGGAAGGGAAGCGGGATGTGCCAAAGTCATTATGTGGCGTGTTAGGACATTGCTAGATGGTGCCTCTTCTTTTTCTCCTTACTCTGAGGTCACTTTGTCCTTTCAGTCTGCACTGCAGATGAACTGAGCTCTGTGCCAGTGGTGAAGTTCATTAGTGAAGCAGAAGTCAGAGTGTGAGGCCACCTTGCTTGTTGAGCGCCCTCTTACAATTCTTCTGTCCTAGACGTTCATTATACTCACAGATTGCACACGTACACACTGCAGTATGTGCTTACCGTGTGTCCGGTATTCATATTCCTAGATGCACTGTTGGCCCAAACAGATTAAGAATCAGACTGGTAGTTTTATCGTTCTGCTATCTGTAACTGTGCCTGTGGGATGGGTTACCATAGCAATGCATATGACCTAAGGTCAAGTAGTCTCTTGTGTTGAGCCAGCCAAACTGACAGCCAAAGCCTGAATGTGACATTAGGAGACCAGAGCACCTCACGAATCTGCAGCAAGCAGACCATGAAACCCAGTGGTGAGAATTCGTCAACTCCAGGAATGAAATGGAAACACAAACTCACCTCACAAAGGATATAACGCTAACCTTGAACAAGGTTGTCAAACTTAATTTGACTAAGGGTCGCAATTGGAAATGAGAATTTTTTTTAAGGGCAGACATATATGATTTAATTTTAGGAATTATTTATTCAAAAATGCACGTCCCATATAGACTTTTCACCAAAAATGTGGTTCATATAAAGTCAGTGAAAAAGTTGTGCGACCTTCATAGCATTTAGTCAGGCGAAACAATGGTGTTCTTCATACAATTCCACATAAAGGCTACAGCCTGTTCACAAGAACCTGTTTCACAAACCTGAATCAAAATGATGATGCAAACTGTCTTCTTTTAAAACAGAGGTGGCCTCATACCCAGGCCTCTCCTTACCCTCACAATGTGCCTTCAGCATCAACTTTCTTTTTTGGCACCGTTCTGCGTTAGCTTGCAGGTGTGATGCAAGTTTCGACGCTATATTTGCTTTGGCATGTGCAGACCGCGCTACTGTTGTGTTTTTACAGCCACCGCAGACAATTTGGACTCACAAAAGATAAGCTTTAATGAAAGACGATAAGAACTCACAGAAATGACTTAAAGTCTGCGGGGCATAGACCAAAATCATGAATTTAGCAAACCGCAAAGAATATGGGGAGCACCGGCAGGGCAAACAAGAGGTAAACTGACAAACTGACAAGGGGAGAGACAAGACTATATACACACACACACAGCTGACAGGTGAAACTCCTGAGGGCATGGCGGGCGATCACGGAGAAGGGAGACTAGATGCAGATGCAGACAAGACAAAGGCAGAAACAACCATCAGAAGTAGGAAGATAAAAACATGAAATGATGCCACTGAACTGAAACTATAACAAAAGCCCAGTACCATGGCACCGACTATAAAGGGCAACACGTATTGGAAACCTAAAATGATATGCAGGCTAGATCAAAATTAGCAAGGGGCCAGATTTGACTTGCAGGTCTGAAATTTGACACATGCGACCTTGAAGCTCTTCATTCACACACCCGTATGGCAGTCTAGTGCTCTAGATTACCAGCTGCAGGATTGATAAGCAGTTACTTTATCCCGATCTGATACAGGACGAGCACAGTAACACGGACATGCTCATTAACTTTGGGCCGCACGGAACAGATGTTATATCTCTTTTTCCTGTGATCTAATCTCAACAGAAATAAGAGCATTATAATGTAACGCACACGATATAGCAGATACGATGTTAATTCTGTCCCCGTGTCGGCTGTCCAGGTGTACCATCCAGAAGGAGTGCGCTCAGGGGCTGTTGGCTCGTTCTTGGATCAGCATGGGCGAAGGCCCCCAGCAGTGTCCTTCCATGACCCTGACACCCTCAGAGATCAGCGTCTCTGCAGACATCAAGGTACTGTGAACCCGTTGTATATTATTGTTGCCGTCACATGCTTTTCATAAGTCAGACAAACATGGCTGTTGCGCGTCACAAAGTTATGGCTGCAATGGGGACAGTTTATTTAAAGCTGATGTCTCATGACCACCTTTACAATCTGACACCTCTCTCCATTGCAGTGCTGACTATTATTATTACTCAGCTGATCAAATCTAATGCCAGTGCCCGTTTGCCGCTGCAGCTTCTTCCACCATCGCAACTTCCTCCTTAACACTATGCTTAACTACGTTTATGTAAAGCTGACATTCGTGTACTTTTCTCCTGCGCTTATAAAGTTACAGTCCATGTTCACTCTTCAACTCTTTCATAGCTACGCCCTCAACTTTGAGCCATATGTGAGCTCTTTTATGTTGAACTGAGCGACACACAGCTGACACACACAAATGTTTAGTAGTCGATTGTGCAACTGCTTTTGAACTTTTGAAATATGACTTCTCTCTTTGAAAAGCCCTTGCAGTTCTTTCAACCTGACTAAAATCAAAGCGGAGACCTGGCAATATCCTATCATTGTTTTAATTCAAATTGAATATTCTGAAGTACAAAGCGCGAAGAACAAAAATCTGTCCAAATTCTGGATCGTAAGGTCCTGGACAAGCTAGAAAGGTATAAGTTAGACAATCTCTCAGACTGGATGCATGAATTGATCTGATGGACTGTGACAGTGAAATGTTGCTGTACCCTTATTCCAATTCTTTTTTTACTGTGTTTTTGCAAAAGTAAACATGTGATAGTTGCAGAAAATTATTAATGCAAGTTTCTCTTTAATGTGTTCTACTGACCCAGCAAAGAAATTGAAAAGACAACTTTGGTGTCCAAGTGTCTAGACAATGTTGAAGTTGTAGCCACTGTGACATCATCCATTGGTTTTGTTGTAGACAAGAGGTTAGCGTGCAGAGCTATGGACTAAGGCTAGTCTGGTGCTTTCAGCTACTCCTTTATTTCCCAAGGGGTCGCCACAGCAGATGGATCTGCATATTTGATTTGGCACAGTTTTTGAGCCGGATGCCCTTCCGCATGCAACCCTCCCATTTATCCAGGCTTGGGACCCACACGAGGAGTACACTAGCTTGTGACCCCCCGAGGCTGGGTTGGTGTCTCCTCCCGATTGGCTAAAGCTGCCAAGGCTTATTAGTAGCATCGGTGCAACACTCTGACATCGAGTGCTTAACAAATTTATTAGACCACTACTCAATGTGAGGTTTGTGCCACAGCTGCCCTAAATTAACACTACTGGTAATTACCAGAATAATTTTTCTGTAATGCTTAATACACCAATATGTGCAGGCTCTTTGGCTGAAATTATAATTTTTTTTGCTAAAATACATGAATTTTATGCATGAATTTTCAAATTTACTGTTTTACCAAAAAAAGCTGAAAAAAATAGTAAAACATTTTTTGATCAAAATGCCAAATTACAGTTATTTACTTGCATTCCTGAACAGAAAAATTTGGTTTAATGTTATGCTTGATTCATTTCTGGCTTCTCACCAAAGTCCAGCATGCCGGCTCTAATTTGCGAATAAAAACAGGAATTCAGTTTATTTGTCTAAGAAATAACAATTTTTTTTTGTTTAGTTTTAAACAAGTTTTGACAGATTTCTAAAATATTTGTGTTTTCATATTTTTGTGACAGCTGGTTGATTATATTTGTTCGGCACTGTAGACACCTGGTAATTAGTGCTAATTGGAATTTTATGAAACAAAACTAGGGCACAAACTTTTTAAAATGGTTATACCCCACAAGAATTATTTTTTTTGTCTGGTTATTCCATTAAAAATGCTCCAAAATGTACAACCATCAACAAAATGGTCAAGAGGTCCGTTTCAGTGACTCCTGTTAGCAGAGGCGAGGCTGACGAGCTTCATTCAAAGACTTTATAGGCGTAGCACACAGACACAGATACCCGATAATTAGTGCTAAGTAACACACTAATGACGCACTAAAATTTCACGCTCCAAAACTGAAGCACAAATTTAGTGGATAATCCAAACAGCGAGCCATAATATTTGTCATGTCATTTCATTAGCGATGCTTTAAAATGCACCAACACCACAAACACTGTGGAGAGGGCCAGTGAAGCAAAGACACTTGAGTCTAAAGGGAGCGCATAGCAACAGCAGATATTGTGATCAAATTGTTATTGTGAATTTTGTTTGCCCAGGGTAATTGTATAGTGAAATTTCTGCACTGGGACAGGCTTTATTATGAACACATGTTCATTCTTCCTCAGTGGCCCCTTTTCATTAAGTGGCACAGCTGATTTATACAGGTCATCATATCGATCTGTATCTTTTATTTATTTTTATATTTAGCTGTAACAAAATGTGGTAAAATGAAATGTAGATGTATATAAAACAGACTTTGTGTTTGCGTTGACACGTTTGGTGTCAAAAGAATGAAATGTAGCAGTTTGGCTGTTGTGCCGACTGAAAAATGTGTTTTATCAGTTACTAAAAAGTAATTTGCAGTGACTTTCTAATGTCACTTTACTTCATAGTATATGCACACAGCATTGGGTTGTGTTTCTAATCACCTTTCCCTTCATAAGTTTCTGTTGTACTAATAGAAAATAGCTTTGCAGGTGTTTGTAATTTTGTTTCATGGACTGCTACCTAACGGATCCACTTTAATTTTAATCAGACTTGGCAGGATAATATATCCCGCTTAAAAGAACGCCTGCATCACCTACTTACAGGGTATAACTTGCAAACTGTTGTTTTCAGTAATACTTAACAGTCATTATATCATGTAACCAAAGATAACAATGTGATAATTAGCTCAGGGAAATTTGACACCTCCGATATAGTTGACCTTTAATTACAGATCATAATTGGACTTGACTCAGAGACGACAGGTCATTAATTGGTTCATTAATTGTGGATATTTGCTTGTAATGAGGGTCAGTGTGGCTGGTCCACCAGCTGCCTCAACCAAAGGCATCCTTCAGCAACAGGAAACTCCGCTCAAGGTTGTCTCTCCAAACAGGAAGCAGCAGGCAGGAAGTGCCTAAACAATGGAGAAGATTTTTAAGACATGTAAGCGCGCGCTGCTGGCTGCTTCAGTTCCTACCTGCTGGGCCGCAGAATATGTCATCTTGCTCTTCCTCTCCGCTTAACAATCTTTGCCTGCTCCCACCAACCCACCCTTAGTTTTCTCACATTGAAATCATTTAGCTGAAATTCAGTCATGTCAGTGAGGTGTTATGTTTCTCATTATACGTCTGTCATACTTCATCACATACCCAGATTTAGATGTGAATGTAGCACTGTGCCATCTGTTTCTTCATTGCACATTAGTTTCTTTATTTTTCTGCCCGAACTCCTAAACAAAGTTGAAGTGATGCCAACACCATTTGCTTTCTGTTGAAGTGTGCTGGACTTAATGATTGTGAGTTTGGGGGATTCAATTTCTAATTAATTTTGATAAAGATGAGCAGCTATTTATATTGCTATATGTGTTTTTGCCGCAGGATGTTGGCATCTTGATAAATGGCAGCGTTCCGGATCTGATTGACTCCCGTGTGGAGTGTGAATATGAGCCGGGGGTTTCTACACTTGCCACTGTGCACCTGGACTCCGGTTCGGCTCAGATCCAGACCTGCCCTCTCCTCCCGCGAGAAAGCTATCAACCGATCCTCCCTGGGAAAGGTGAGACTGGCTTTTTTTTTTTTACCAAGGCTGCCAGCCATATTTTTCCACACATTTCAAGGACAGTTACGGTATTTGATTCATTTTTTTCATACGAACAAATCCAATTTCCCCTTTCATCTTTCAAAAAGCAGCAAAGTCAAGATATGTTGTTGTCTACCTTATGTTATGACAGCGATACCATCTCCAGCAGTTGTCACATACACTGCCGTGTACATGCTTTTGTTTCTTCAGATCACCTGACTGTTTCTGTGGCGATAAAAGTAAATGGCACGTCTGTGGTATTTGGGAGCTTCATCATCTACGACTGCCAGAGGACTGGAAAAATAAATCCAAAGACATCGTGAGTCACACTTTCAATATCACCCTGGTTGATCTCAAATTCGTGATTTGTCCAGAGTTTGTGATGCGTGGCCAGCTTAGAGCGTGGCATTGCGATCCCTTATGTCCAAACACATTCACTTTGATGCAGTGGTGAAAAAGACGTTTACTCAATTATTGTACAATTTCCAGGAAGTATTTTTTCTGTAGTTTCTGCTACTTTATCTTTTTTTCCCCACTACATTCCAGATGGAAGTCTTTCCATTACCACGTTTATCAACTTTAGATATAAAATACTAGCAAGATTAGGATTTTCACATAAAGATTATGCTATGGGAGTGTAATTGATAAAGAGCAAACTAGTGGCTCTCAGTCTTCATGGCTCGCAGAAAGCCGCCTGCTCGGGGTCCCGTTTGCCATTTCACTGTTTAAAGCAGTATCCGGATATGGATATTAAGCATCTGCATTTACGGGACATCATTATTAAGACCTCAAGCTTTCTGGTTTCTGTTTGTAGCCTGAATATTGACCAGCTTTTGATCAATTACATTTGAGCTGGCTTTGTTTCTAAGCAGTCCCTGATGAAAATAAGGCAAAAACAAGCTCAAGACTTTTGCACATCACTGTGTGTTCTCAAGAAATGAACCACGCACGGGTTCCGTGTCTACTGGCTGCTCTGGAAGCGCCGAAATATTCATCATCAGCAGGGGCCGAGTAATCAGACAGTAGGCAGCGGGTTCCCAAATTGCATTTCAGATATCTATAAGTTGTTAGCAGTTCCACCACAGAGTTATTTCTCCTGTGAAGAGTGCTTTTATTTGAACTGACTGAGATTGTGCAGTTTAAATTGTTCAGCGTCAAACACATGAATTCAGTTTTTCTCTCCTTCTTTGATAACAAAAATATTTGTTACTTAGTACTTATGACTTCTCAGACAAGATTGCTGAACCATTTAAATAACTGAAACTAGGTTCACCTGGAAGGTGGAACAGCAAAATGTTATTAGGCATTGATGCATCAGTAATAGTCTAATTATGAAACATTTAATAGCGTGCCAGTCACAGGGGACACAATTCTCCATTATAAGCTCTTTGACTCTAACTTCATTTTGCTCATAATATTTCTTTAATTTACACAATTATTGAGATAAATCAGACACTTTGAGCATCATTACTTTATATTTATACTTTAACTTAAGTAGTTGATTCACTGCTTCAATATGCATTCGATTCCTCAAAACGAGCCTTCTTAAATGAGACATAAATACCAATGAAATACAATTATAGTGATCTCCAAACAACAAATGTTAGGCACACTCCTATCCCCAGCCTCCCCCTCTCACGCTTTCCCCCTGTTTCCTGTTTAGGCCTCAATACTCTCGACATGCCTTCAAAGGCTTATTGGGTGTTTGGCTTACTCCAGGTTTCTCAGCACAGGATCAAATGTGGGATTAATATGCTGTAAATGTTAATCCAAAGGAAATTAGATATGTGTGTCTGGCAAATCATGTCGGTGTTTGTTTATGTGAAGGACTGTGACTTGAATGGCCCGGTTACAGGGAGGGTTTACTCATATCTGGAAGCAATCCAGCTGGCTTCCTCCTGCATGTTGGACCATGTCAGACGATCCGCTCTATCTGATGGGCAGATCTCAGGCTTAGAGGGGCATCAGTGTGTGTGTATGTGTGTTTGTCTGATTCCCAGAGATTGAAAAGGCGTTTGATTTGTCCCTTTTGTTCACTTTTTGAAAGCAGTTTCGAGGTGTGAACACAGCAGTTGCAGGTACATGTGTGCAAGACTGCACCCAATATGTGCACGTGGCCTCAGTGCTCGGCAAGGTCCAGGAGTGTGAAATTAGATGGTGGTTTTTTTGAAGGTGATAATGAGCAAAGTGCCATTCTCACAGGATGAGCATTCTGCTGCAATGGGTGGAACTGCTATACTCTATCTGATTTTAATCACTGCATGCTGTTTTGTTAATAATCCCTAAAGAGCCACTCATTCTCAATGAAACCAGATAGTAGAGGGTCTTTGTTTTTGCGCTTTATGAAAAAAAGCCATCACTCAGGTTTTTCATATGTTATTAGATACTGACGTCTGAACGTCTGTGCAAACCATCAGTGTCACACGGGCAGCATTAAAAGTGATTTACTGCAAACTTATTCTTATATTGGAAAATCTGTCCAATGCTGTCTCGTGCTCCTCCAGTGTGTGAGCAAAATTACATTTTTGAAAGGTGTCAGTGGAGGGTATTTTATTCCAATTCATTATTAATACACTATGCAAAACAAAGTGAGACAATATCCTCTGCGGGATTCTGGCTCTTAGCGTTGGTGCCAGACTGATGTGATTGAAAATAAACTGATTCTTAGTGCTACAGAGAGCTAATTATCAATTAATCTGCTAATTGTTTTCTTGAATAATCAATTACTGATTTGGTTTGTGAAAGGCAAACGTGTACGTATATACACTTTATTTGTGTCGCAGTTTTTAAGACAAAGAACAGTCACAGGGTGCTTTACAGAAGCATCAATAAAAAGCAAGCAGCACCACAAAGCAAAGGGGACACACAAGCAAAGAAAATGAGCACACAGCACGAGCACGACCTAAATGCCTGTCTAAACGGCTGAGTTTAAGCTGCCTTTTAAAAGAGGCCACAGAATAACGGCGTCAAGTGGTAAAATCTCCCCTTTCCGTCTGTCGAAAACCCGACGAAGTGGCAAAAACAACATCATATCATCGCTGCTCAGAAGCTGGGACCTGTTAATGTTAGGTCATTTGAACTGAAAGTGATTTAAGGGATTAATCATTTAATCAAAATAGCTGCCAAATAATTTTCTCTTGATGAACATATCAAACTAATTAATTGTGTTTTTGTTTCAAGTCTAGCAAGAATTAGTGACCATATTTGATATTATTATAAGCTTTAATTGTCTTTGTTCAGAGCATAACACTGTTTAGCTCAGGGCAAAAAAAAGGGGGGAGGGGGGAATATTTTTCCACAGGCACATCTGCCAAACATTTTCCATCATCTTCAGTCAATTATCAAAATTAATTTTATACTAAAAAAAAAAACAGATTTAACCTCAGATAGAATAACCACAAAACAAATGCTAGGCTTTTTTTTATATGCATGATAATTTGTAGGTGGTGAAACAGTACTGATGCATTTTTTATTACCCTGTACAAGGCAGGAACTGCGGGACCCTCACAAGAAATCTATAAGTTAGTGGGTGTAATTTAAGCCCAGTACCTACTCTGTCCCAGCTCCTCGGTACTGTTGCTCCTCAGTATAATCTCGTATCAAAAAGAAACAAAAAAAATCAGATTAAAACAACCTCGTTTGAGGTTGTGAGCACTCCGCAGTGACAGCTGTCCTTGAAAGACTGCCAGTTTTGAGCTCCGGTGTTTAAAGCTCGGATGTGAAACACATGTTAGAAAGTCAGGCTTATTAACAGATATATGTGACAAGATATATTAAAGGGACAGTTTTGATAAAGAATATTACTCTGAGTATAAAATCGCTTGTGTAATACCGTCAGTGGTTTTTGAAGTGTGTGAAAACATGCCTGACGATGTCATAGTGACATCAAGTTTTTAACAGAAAGCATGTGCTGCAGCCACGGGAGTGGACTTTCAATTGTGTGACACTTTACATGACAGGAAGTTTCTAACAAGATTTGTGATTAAGTTGCATTCCGGGTAACGTAGGATGCATCATTTCTTGGAGCTTCACTCGACACACTCGACTGAAATTCACAATATTAGAATAACCACTGACCATAAATTAAACAAACGTGCTCTAATAAATCCAGATAAACATCTATAGGGTAAAGTGAGCCTTAACATAAAAAAATATATTCTTTGTTTATCTATTAAAATGAAAACCACTGCTATATTAGCAAGGTGAATGTGGTAATCATTTTATATTCATATATTTGCTAAACCTTCAGCTCTAAGAGGTCTATATAACAAAATTGGTGAGTTGAGTTAGTTTGCTTGTTTTACAGAGTGTGTGGTTGCGTTTGTGTATGTGTGTGTGTGTGTGTGTCAGCACCCAAGTGTTTTTAGACAGTTTTTCCTCGACACTTTCAAAATGGTCACCGGGTAAAGTGTTAATGACAACCAGACCGTAGCATTCCAGTCTCACCACACAGCCCGGCAGGACAAACACCTATCCTGCCCTCTCGCTCTCATTACGTCTCTCAGCCACGCTCTCGCTCTCAAACACACACTCTTTCTGTGCTATATTTGCTTTTTGTGTCTCAAGTTTTGGCATGTTTCTCTTCTTTTCTTTTTCCCCTCTCTGTCTCTGTTTGCCCCCCCCCCCCCACCCGCCCCTGTCCTTCTCTGTCGTTCCCCCCCAGAAACTGATCTTTTCTTCCAAACGTATTTCTCTTTGACAGAGATGTGATTGAGGATGTGTGTTTAACCGCTGTGTCCACTGAGAGGCCCTGAGAGTGCAAGCCTGAGTCTTTATTTGTGTGTGTGTGTGTGTGTGTGTGTGTGTGTATGTGTGCGCGCGTGCGTGTGTGTGGTCATTATGACTAGGGGAGGGCAGTTTCACAGGGTATTTACTGTTAGTGTTAGGTGAAGCGGAGAGAGTGTGTGTATGCGAACAATCTTTGTGTGTTGGGTGGGTGTATGCGTGCGTATGCGTGTGTGTGGGTGGTGGTTTATAGGTGTTTTAGTAGGACAGAAAAGAAGTTGGGGAAAATAGAAACTGTGCAGCTGATAAGAGCCTTGAGGGGTCTGTCTGCTTTTAATCAGAACACACACGTTTCAATTACATATCTACATCCTCTTACACCTACTTCGCTCTGCCCAATCTGGAGACCCCCTCAGAGTGCTGTTATCACTGGAGGCACTATCATTCCTAGTGTGGGACATCTGTCTCTTCCCAGAGGCAACACAGTGACACACTCTACTCACGCTCGTAATGTACAGTGGAGATGTTCCAGTTTAGGCACTTTATCTGGAAGACACTCTGTTCACAGAAAGCAAGAACATAATCCATATCCACAGACACTGCCCTGTATCCTCTCAACTACAACGTGTTTAAAAGGCTCTCAGAACTAAACCTACCCCATGTGTGGCCAAAGGAGGCTTCTCATACTGTAGTAGCAAAGGCTGTAGTATCAAAATTGTCACGTGTATTTTTGCATATGAAGCAGAATTTATATATTAAAATACAACTTTGTTTTACCTTGAGGGTAAATTGAGATATTTTTCTTATTAAAGCAGATCTGTTATGCTCCTTGTTATTTTGTATCACCTAAACTCATGATGGTACAAACAAATTGCGCCCCCACACAGAAGCAGTGTGTGTGTGAACACCTTCAGCAGCAGTAACTTACATTAATGACTTCATCAGCCTCTCGCATCCTTGTGGAGGACTTTTTTGCCCCACTCTTCTTTACAACATTGCTTCAATTCATTGAGGTGCATTCATTCATGCACAGCTCTCTTAAGCCCCCGTCGCAGCATTTTAATCGGGTTGAGGTCTGGGCTTTGACTGGGCCGTAGCAGCACTTTGATCGTTTTCTTTTTCAGCCATTCTGTTGTAAAGTTTCAGCTGTGCTTGGGATCATTGTCCTGCAGTATGACCCAGTTTTGGACAGATGACTTCACATTTGACTCTAGAATAATTTGGTATAAAGAGGAGTTCATGGTTAATTCAGTTACCGCAAGGTGCCCAGGTCCTGTTTCTGCAGAGCAAACCCAAATCATCACCCCTCCACCACCGTGCATGACAGTTGGTATGAAGTGTTTGCACTGATATGCTGTGTTTGGTTATCTTCAAACGTGGCGCTGTGCGTTATCATCAGACATTTCCACTTTGATCTTGTTTGTCCGAAGGACGTTGTTCCACAAGTATTGTGGTTTGTTCAGATGCAATTTAGAAACCTAAGCCATGCTCCCACATTTTCTTTTAGAGAGAGTAGGCTCTCATTTGATTGTTGGCTGCTACTTACCCTTTTAGTCCTTATGAGGAAGCAGTGAGCGTGTGTTTATTTTCTCGCACACTGCTTCTGCATTTTCCTTAAATAAATGCTGTAAAATGTCATGAGGTGTTGTTCATCTCAGGCTGTATTGCCTAATTTTGAGACCTGCTAAGGACTAAATTAATTTGTATTATGCTTTGATATGTAAAACCTTAGAACTGGAAGTGGGAGCACATTCTTTTTACCACGACTATAAATAGTTTACTTTTTTAATCCCCTAAAGGAAACCGCAGAGTTGCAGCAGCAAATACACACAAAAGCACACCAAAAACTAGACATGAAGTAGATGAAGCAAGAAAATATAGAAATACAAGCTAACAAGCAAAATTAAGTAAAAAAAGAAAAAAATATATATAAATGAAAAGCTTTCTAACTGTTGTGTGTGTGTCTCTTATCAATTTATTGTTGACTTTGTTCTTCTCATTGGATTGTAAAAATATAGAACACCACCAGACTCATCATGTAAAAATCAAACAAGGTCCAAAAGATAAAACCTCTCTTTAGGCTCTGGCCAGCAAAATCTTATTTCACTTAGACAGACATCTTCAGCTGTCAGACAAGTCACGCCCACCCAACAGTTTGCAGGGCAGGCAATGCAGGCTGTGCATGTTTAACCTGTGCATGTGGGCTTGTCTCAGATCAGCGAGTATGAATTGTATAGAGTCTACAAGCTGCTGATGGATTTAGTTGCCAAAATATCTTCACGTAGGCAGTGTAACACTCAGACTTGATCTCACAAAGATATAAATACAGGCAACAGCATGCTCACACACGCATCATCATTTACCCGTCTGAGTGTTTATTGAGAACGGCTTTGTTTCATCTCAGCAGATTTGGCCCTGTATGACCCCTCTGCTGGCTGTGTTGTAACTGTGGAATGAATGCGTCTGAATATGACTAATCATTACTTCCTTTTATTAAAGCTAAACTTTGATGCCTGTAATCAGTTCTGCATCTCTGAGCTGCACTCCAACTGAATCACAAGCTCAACTTTTGCAAAACACTCTTTACCGAATGGGAACCGATCACAGGGAGTAATTGTGTGTGCGTGTAGGAGGGGAAAAAGGCCAGATTTGGCAATATTTTATCCCCGTTTCTCAACTCTTTCGATGTATGTGTGTTACAGATGTATGAGTTGCCTGAGCACGAGGTGGAAGTGTTACTGGGACCAAAAGAACCACCTATGTGTCTCCAGTAAAGATGATTCAAATCACAACCTGCTTGAGGTGAGTAATGTGTTTTTAATCCACCAATCAGATGTCATAATCCCGACTGCAGTGTCCAGAACCACTAAGTGTTCTGTAATGAGTCCAGACGAGTTAGGCAAGAGTAACGATGTGACAATTCAGCGTGAGGTTACGAGTGTCACAATTACAGTATGTAAGAATGTGGAAATCAGCTATAAAATCTCCGAAGGTTTTGGTTTTGGAAACTCGTAACACTTTAAGCCTCCAGACTTTCTGGTTTTGAAACTTTTGTCTGAGAGGATAAGTGGAGTCGCTGTGCTCCCCATTTGACTGGAAATGCTTTAACTCCTTGCTCGATACC
This sequence comes from Cichlasoma orientale, assembly GCA_034780415.1. Classification (NCBI taxonomy): domain Eukaryota; kingdom Metazoa; phylum Chordata; class Actinopteri; order Cichliformes; family Cichlidae; genus Cichlasoma; species Cichlasoma orientale. The sequence goes on from JAVDPK010044889.1 coordinate 14,159, forward strand.
AGCGAAGAGTTAAATTAACACCTACATTTTCCACCGTAGGTTTCTATATCCCTTTATTTCGCAGCTTAACTGTGCAAATGAAACGATATGTTTGCCAGTGTCAACCCCCGTGGGGTGTAAAGTACTTTGAAACGCAAACAAATCATCAAATAGTGTAAAATGTTTGGCACAAGAGCATGAAATGACTGCGAGAGTGTGAAATTTATCTAAAGCTTCAAGTGTAGCATTACTGAAACCAATTAAAGCTCCCCAGACGCCGCTGTCATTCTGGACATTTTCCTGACATTATCAAGGCCATCGAGGTCAGCCACTGTATTATTTCTGTCCCCTCTGTAAGTTTATTGCACAGCCAGATCTCATGGCCTGTTTGGCCCAACAGACTTTGGCCCTCGGGGTACGCGCAACTGGTCCCAGTTAGATACGAGAGGATGTGACTCAGTCCTGTGGTCGGCGGCTTGGTCAACAATGCTTTAATTTTTTATTATCATGAATGTTTAACAGTCGCCTTTATATCACAAGATCCCCAAGAGAAGCAGACAACTGATGTAATAAAGACATCATAGCTTTTTTTTTTTTTGCTTTTTTTAGCAAATGCAATAAGTCCCAGTCAGGCATGCTGTTTGAGATCCCAAGGTACTGGAAAAAAAAACATGCAACACACAGGAGGCTTCTGGTTTTTAAGTCTCATTTTGTAGTTTAAATTTGAGGCTCTTTTCAAACCTGAAAAAAGATTTTTATGATGTCGGTGATGATGAGGTGGGCTTTCCCCGTTATTCTGATCCCATCACAGTGTCCGGTGGGTCTGTTTTTGTAATCCCTCATCATCTCTCTATTTGAAGCTGTTGTTTCCTCCAGAGCAAGGCTTCACCCTCTCATTTCCTTCTCCTACAGATAAACAGGACAGGTATTTAGAGTCACGGATGTGTGCAGAGGAGCTATTGTTTTCTTTAACTCCTATATGTCATTTCCTGTCCCCACCTCCCACTCCTCCACAGAATGCTGCTTCCTGTCCCAGCCTGGTTTCCTCTGAGGTTCCTCCATCACCATCAGGAATGGTCCAAGACTTCACGTTATCCCTGAGCAACATCCAGGAGGTATGACGCACAGCCTCCAGCTATAGAGCTGGACTTGGACTTTGTCCAAATTGCACGTTGTGAAACTGATTGGAATAAAACACAAGCATATGGTGTGTTTGCTTCAAGCTGAGTTAAACACAGATGGATATTTGTGTGTTGTGATTTGGGTCAATGAGTGAGTAAAACTGGAGTGATCTCCTTGTTGCGAGACAGAGATTAAAAAATGAAGAATGAGTGGGTATCTTTATGCTTAGTTGCTCAGCTGCTCAGCTGTCTGGGCCCACCGTGCCTCCAGTATCTAACCGTGACTCGCTGAGTTGTGTCTTCGTCAGCACAGTGTACAATGCGCAGTCGGTCTGAGGCAGCGCGCGCTCGGAAGGCAGCAGCTTTATTTTGCTTGTGTTCATTATAAATTCATCTAGTGCTTCCAGATCAGTTTTTCAAACTCTGTTCTCATTCCTAATCCACATCGAGCGAGTCAGATGCTGATCCTGCATCGCTGATAAGGGCACAACTGGAATCTGCTAAAAATTCCAGTGCTGACTGGTTGCCAGGCGTGGTCAGTCACACGCCTAACCCTGGCTGGCCTCTCAAGCTGTCTCCTGGTGTGTTGCTATGGTGACAGACATTGAGTCACATACAACCCCCCCTCGGACACGCGCACACACACACACACACACACACTTGCACACACGCACTTCCTTAGGGCAGCCTGAATGTGATTGGTCATTCATACTCTTTATTATGAAAGTTTATACAAACTGACATTGTTTGATTAATGCCTTCAGTTTGTCGACAAGTCAGCAGAGCAGGAAATGTTCTGCCAGTCAAATTCATTCTCTCTGAAACATCGCCATCGCTCAGATCCTTTTGGAATTCCTGGTGAATTTCAGTTTGGTTCCCCCACTTCTCCTTCAGGACAAACCTAAAGGAAGTTTATACACCGTCTCGCACAGCCTCACTAAAACATTCAGGAGCGAGCAGAAGCTTGCAAGTTTATTTTCTATTATATATTAATTCAGACCTGCACATAAATCCAGGTAGCATGTTGGAGTTTTTCTAGGGGGGAAGAAAAAAAAAACTTGCCAGTTGCCCAAAGAAATCAAGCTTCTCCGGTGTCAAAAAGTACAGCAAAATAGCAGAGGCCTGAAGAGACCGAGTAAAGTAGACCAATTTAAGGTGGCTGGATTCACAGACAAATTACTTCTCCCACTTTAGGCACTTATCCTTTATTGCTCTTACCTATCTGAGCTTCTTTATGGTCTTAATGTCACGCATCTTGGCTCAGTAAAACTCGAGGCTTTCATTTTGTGAAGAATGAATCCATATTCATCACACTGACTCCCAGATGACTTGCTGAGTTGTGGGAGTCCAGATGTTTATGAATATGAAATTTGAACGGAACACATTTTTCCTGGCAGGGAAAATTATTGTGGGTTATTTTAGTGTCCTGGTTCTCTTTCTGACTTGTCAGTGACAGTGATTGAGACAGTGAGAACAGCATGCTATTAGTTTTTGGGTTTTTTTTTCCTCTGCTGTTGTTGAAAAGCTTTACATTTTACATTTTAAAGTGAGTGTTTTTGCATAACAGAATGAGAAGCTGGAGTGTGACTTTGGAACAGAGCAGCAATATGAGGCCACATGGCTGAACAGCACGACTGTCAAGTGTAGTGGAGTGACGGTAAGTACAGACGATGACCTACCAGAAATGACTAGTGAGTGAGTTTGCCAAGTCTGACAAAACATACTTTAAGCGCCAGTAGAGCTACTGTGCCTTTACTGGTTCAGCGTGTTCATTATTGCTAGGTTTAAGGCTTATTTGTAACTTGTTTCTGATGTAATTATTTTAAACCCTCGTTTGAGAGTTGGCTACAAACCCGTGATTATCTAGAGCGTCTGCAAGTGGAAGCAAAATTACACACAATAAAGGCATGAGAACGCTGAGGACAAACCCGTTTCACTGATGGCGTCTTCCGCCTTGTCTGTTTAGCTTTCCACTAATCAGAGGAGTCAGATTTACCACCTCAACCTGAGGAGGCGAGGAGACTTTATTGGACACAGGGAGGATGTATTCATTGACAGCCCTCAGCCCATGAAAGGTAAGATATAAAACCCATAATTATGTAGACATGCAAAAAAAAAGAAAGAAAGAAAGAAAGAAAGTAGTAGATGAAAACATAGCTCTCCGCTCCGTTACATTTGTTTGCTCACCTCTCATGCATTTGCAGTGTAATTAGACCGCTGCCACAGCAAGAAAAAAGATGTGCCACCGTTGCTCCCAGAATGCATTTCACCCGTGCCCAGATGTGTTCTGATGAGATTGATGGGTTTTATTAAATCTGTAGGAAAATAAAGATTCCCTTACAGGGACAGTGTGCGACTACCTTTTGCTTGCAATAATAGCAGTTTGTGTATTACACATAATTTGCCAACAACCAGTAATTTACCGTGATGTTATATCCAGCTACCATCTAATTACACATAATGATCGGAGGACGTAGCAAGCTGCAATTTAAGGTGTTATCAATGCCTCTCTCAAGCAATGTCTGCATGTATTGTTGCAAATACAGTTTGAGCTCCATGACAACAGTGAGATGAGGAAAACTGACGTATGTTGTTGACCTTGGCATGTTGTCTATAGCGCAGCTACAAGCCAGCCTTTGCCTATCCCAGTCCCAGATGTGCTGTTCGCAATCCATGTGTCTGCCATGTGAACAACAGCCCTGGGCCGCTGCCAGACACTCTGTGCTGTTAGCAGACAAGACGGTCGCTTTCTGAACATGCAGAGTCATCAAATTTTAAAATGACACACACTTTATCGCAGACATACAGGCGTGCGCGCACTGCAACATGCACACAGTTAGTTGCACAGATGCACATGCAGGGATACAAATGGGAGTTCTCACTGGGAGGCACACTGGAACATGAACATAATCATCTGTTTTCCCTGGCTTTGTTCTCCTCCACTCCTCTAGCTCTCTCTCCTTTTTTACTGGTTTATTTTTATAGCCATGAATATATCATCCTCCAACTCCTTATGCTATTTATTTAGAGCAGGCAGCCCGTGGCTTCATAAAAGCTTTAAAAGAAAATACCTTGAGGAGTGTACATTAACTTGACCAGTCAAAGCAAACAGGGTTCAGTGATGTTTTCTTACAGTAGTAATTGCCTTTATGTCTCCCCCTTATCTACCACCTTCATCTAGTGGAAGTGTACAACTGTGGAGTGGGTAGCTCGGACTGTTCCCAGTGCTGGGGTCGGGAGGCTCAGGGGCACCTCTGTGGCTGGTGTGAGAGCGTCTGCAAACTAAGGAATGAATGTCAGCCAATCAGGGATCAGTGTCCTAATCCTGAGATCCATGAGGTAAGATCAGGGGTTAAACATGCATGACTCTGGGCTACAAATGCTCGCATTCATCCTCCTACAGCCCTCACCTTCTACGGTATTTAGGCCATAAAATGGTAAATCATGAGGTCACTCACATGGTGTGGCACCCCCCCATTGCCTGTCTGCCCCATGATCAGCTGCTAAAGGTATTGTTTGAACCTTATTAAAGCAGCTCATTCAGTAATAACACTAAAAATCACTTAGCCACAGACCCCGGGAGACCCAGCAGAGTCAATCTGCAGTGACTCAGGATGGCATGGGAACACCTTCTGCACTGTGTAACTGTAGCTTATGAGTAAACTATGTGGACTGGGGTATGAGAGCTGTATGTGTAGGACCCTTTATGTATAAAACCACAAAGACTAAAAGGAAAACAAATATAAACCATGAGGGATTTCAGATTTTCAACCACAACAAGACAAAAAACCGCACTGCTAAAAGGAATTAAGGAGTATTTATCTTACACAGGATCTGACTGCAGTCACGTCATCGTGATTACTGCCAGGGTTTGCGGAGCTCATTTGCATGATCGTATTCATTTGTTTTTCCAACTGTAATGGGAGCCTATTTAGAGTCATCCTCCAAGCCTTTTCTGCCGCTACCAAGCGTTATATCAGCACAGCTTTGGTAGGCGGTCATGGGAAGCATGGCTCACATGAGACTCAGTCGGCCTGAACTTCCTGTAGATAAAACCTGGTCGGCAAGCAGAACAAAGCAGGCGCACACACACACACTCTCTCACATACACACACATAAGCCCACAATCTGTCACACAAATAGGCCATATTGAAGCATTCACGATTATCCTTCATTCTTTGTAGCTGTCAGCATACTGTGACTAACAGGATGCTCTGCGAGAGTCTAACTTATGTGGACTTCTTACATGACTGAAGTTAGCTGGGCTGAGATTCAGTATGTGTGGGTAGACTATTGTTGCAATACTCCCTGTCTCTCTCTCTCTCTCTCTCTGTCACACACACACATACACACTCCTACTGGCTCTCTCAGGAGAGCGGGCTGCAGAGAGGATACTGGTTCGGTGGGGTGAGTGATGCAATGCTTTGGCAGCCGTGTTTTCCCAGAGAATCCACAGGGGTTAGAGCCCAAGTCCTCCAGCTTACAGGGAAAAAAAGCTCTACTCTCCCCAAACATTCAAACACACTCAGACTGCAGCAGCTCTTTGTTATATAGTTCTTGCGACATTGCTGCTAAGATAATGAAATGTGTTTTTCATTGCTCTGGCTTTGTCACGTACAATCTCTGTCACAAGGTACTCATACTGAAATATCAATAATACAGAGGAGGATTTCATTATTCCCTAAACTTTGCCACTTAGCACCTAATTGTGAAAAATACACTCTGTTCAATTCATTGACGTAAGACAATGGAGACATTTATTATCTCCACGGGCCCTTTATTTTCATGTTATATGTAGACTAGTCCAGTGTTTAAAAAAACCCCATTGATTAGAAGTACTTTGGTGTCCAGAACAGGAACTGAAAAACATAGTTCATTCACAACATGAAAAGAAAAGGAACAGAAGGACTTTGGGTGAGACCTAAATGGTTTGGGAGAGAGGATGGAGGGCTAGGTGGACAAAAAGGGTACAGTATAGTGAGAAGCTTTTTCCTGTTTTTGTCCTCACGTCCTCCTTGATTAGTGTGATGCAGAGGAAGTGGAGTGAGGAGAGGAAGATGAAAGCTCTGACCTCAAAACCCCCCCCCCCCCCAAAAAAAAAAAAAAACTAAAAAGAAAACATGTGGATTATATTAGGTAGGTAGTTTATTTGGTCCCGGCTTATATACATGCATGTACATTTGCAGCATGTTTAATTTGAGTACAAGAATGTGGAGTAATTTGGTTTAAAAGCTCCAGCTTTCCATCTAGAGCTTTTTGCTGAGGCACATTCACACCCTGTGATCTCCCTGGAGGCCTGGCAGAGTTTGTGCTGTAAATCAGGACTCACAGACTTGTAAGAGGTGTAAATGAACAGCATGCAGGCTGATGTTGCTGTCAGGTCTCAATGGCACCGCGGGGACACACTATGTGCTATACGATGCATAGTGATAATAAATAACTGCATATTGCTGGCTGCTTTTCTGTGTTTGTCTGACGTACTGCAGTGTGCGTGCACAGCTGAACACACGTGCATTTATATGCCGCTTGTTCGTTTACATGTGTGTGAAAGGCTGCAATGTTTTTGTTAGAAGAAGTATATGCATTCGGTGTAAGTAGACACGGGGTGGCCGCTCTTAATGTCCAAAACCTTAATATGACCGCAAAAACATTTGCATCATTTCCTGCGGTGTAAATCTCACAGAAATACAGTAAGTAATGGGTTGGTTTCCAACAGTTTGTTTTCACACCATAATAAAAGTAGTACATTCATTCTTTTCTCAGCTGCCTTCCATTTTAGCTGGGGAAATATATAGTTTATTTATCTGCGCTGTCAGTCTTGTGGGTTTCGAATTATTTGAATGCAGAGCCGAGCCTCGTCCTCTCACCTAGACCAAACAGAAGCGCTGTTTTCATTCTTCAGCTCAGTTTCTGATAGAGCCGGAGCCGGGCTAATAACGCAGAGGGGTCACCGTGACCTCGGCTCGGCCACGGGGGCATCCAGAAAAGCGTGCGCGCTGCTGGGATAGCTACGCTACAGTGGCAAGATGATGCTAGATTGCTTCTGTCTGGGGCGTTGGAGATGCTATCTGTAAAAGTTGAGCTTTCATGGGGACTGGAGAGGTGACTGTCCTCTTCCTTTCTTTCCACGGCTCCAGAATGGAAACTTAAGAGACCAAAAGCGAGGGCTGAAATGATGCGTGAGAGTGTGCCTCTGAACAACAGCAGAAATGGGACTAAGGAATTTGACAGAGCAGACACAGGAAAACAGATGAAAGGGAATAGTGCTGTGCATTAATTCCCCTGTTGAGGCTTTGCTCTCTCACTACCACCATCAGCATTCACTTTCCTCTCGACAATCAGTCCCCTAAATTGCCTCCCCACTCATCCACCTTTCTGCTGCGCTCTACACCTCGGCTCTTCAGCCCTCACTTTCTCACTCTCTCTGTCTCTTGTGGGATGTGAAGGGGGCTCTTAGTCTGCTCTTTATTTGCATGTGCTGTAGAGGATTAGAGGCTGAAGAGTCTCAGACTACCGCAGTTAAGAGTCGGCTTTGTGTGTGTGTGTGTGTGTGTGTGTGTGCGTGTGTGTGTGTGTGTGTGTGTGTGTGTGTGTGTGTGTGTGTGTGTGT
>JAVDPK010044898.1:0-21867 GCA_034780415.1 Cichlasoma orientale
TATATATGAAATTCTTGCCAGTAAGAGGAGAGGACTTGTGTCTGGTGTTATTACAACACAATTCCCTTGCAACTCAATAGGTACACCTATTAAGTTGGACCCCCTTTTGCCTTCAGAACTGCCTTCATTCTTCATGGTACAACAAGGTGCTGAAAACATTCCTTGGAGATTTTGGTCCATGTTGACATGACAGCACCACACAGTTGCTGCAGATCTGTCGGCTGCACGTCCATGATGTGAATCTCCCGTTCCACCACATCCCGAAGGTGCTCTGTTGGATTGAGATCTGGTGACTGTGGAGGCCATTTGAATACAGTGAACTGTCACTGTCATGTTCAAGAAGCCAGATTGAGATGATTTGAAGTTTGTGACATGGTGCGTTGTCCTGCAGGAAGCAGCCATCAGAAGATGGGCATGCTGTGGTCATACTGTAAAGTGATGGACATGTCAACAACCATAGGCTCAGACATTTAAATGATGCTCAGTTGGTACAAAGAGGCCCAAAATGTGCCAAGGAAATATCTCCCACACCATTACACCACCACCACTAGATTGCCGATCAGATATTTAAGTGGCTGTTGAATGCGCTGTAATGCCTCCCAGCAGCACACATCCTCTCTTTTTGGACAGAAGAAAAACTTTGTGCTACTGTGTAGTGTCTGTAATTGGTGCATCTATGTTTCTAGTAGAGGGCTGACGAGCTATTGTATTTATTTAGAAAAAGAAATGTCCGCTATATTTGAAAAAACGCAGGAATGCAGAGGAAGGCCAGATGTCCCAGTTTTCCCAATAGTACTTGAACGCAGCTCACTTTTGTGGGTGCGTGCGAAGCTGGCAGCGTGAAATTTATCTCAAAGCCCGTGATCTACGCTCTCACAAGATTCGTTGACACGCAATTAAGTGAGTGAAAGAGATGTTACGTGTATTTTTAGACATTCGTATGGACAGGAAGCTTTCCGGAAGAGAAAAATGATCAGACATGTGTAGCTGAACTTAAAAACTGCATAAATTATCACTATTTATTCAGATTTGGATGTACGCATTTGTAAAATAGGTTTAGGTGTGGTCAAATTGCTCTGTATTTGTGTGTGGATTGGAGCACGCGTTTGTCAAAAGTTACACAAAAAAATCACTGTACACATTTGTAAATTTTAGTTTAGGCTTGTGGATCATATCATATGCATTTGTAACACTTCTGAGGCAAATTTCTCTCCATATGTGATGAACTGAAAGGCTGCACAGAGCCCCAGTAAAATGTAAATAAAGATTTATTTATTTTTAATCTGTGAATGATGAAAAACTACTCTAGCAAAGTCCAGGAATAAAATTATGGAGTTGGAAAATAGTACATTAGGTCCCCTTTAACATCTTTGTGAGACTGCATGGATGAAGTCACTGCCCACCAGCAACAATAATGTGCTTAAATATTGTGCCAATATTGTAAATGTATTATTGGTTCAATAAAGAAACATAATAACCGTGTGCTATGATTCAAGCACACTGTATTTGTCTGTAACACAGCTGAAGCTCTAACTACATAACCAAAGGAGGCAGAAGATTGACTGGATCAGCATCCAGGGTTGACATGCTTTTTTTTACCACTGTACGGGGTGTTGCTTCATTCAAAATTACCACATTTTCAGAGAAGCAGTGAAGTTTCTGTAACCACTCACTACCTGCTAGTTCTTCACACCTAACCAAAACACACAGGGTATTACAAATGATACTCGAACATCATGTGTCCAAGCTTGTGCTTGTCCCTTGATTTGCATTCTGCAGGATACAATGCAAAGGCATTCAGATATTTGTTTTAACAGTATGTGCTGATCTTTTATTATTATCATTATTATTTAGCATCACGTGTAATGGTGATGAAACCCCATTACGTGTCTTGCACCTCAGGCCCTGACTGGAACTCCTTCCAGCTAGCAGCCATCCATGAAATGAGAAAATCTATAATGCATTTAATTTTCTTCTCTGTAGATCAAGGTAGTGTCTCTTAGTGGTACTGGAGGGATGCAAAACACTGCATCAACCTTCTTCAAACCCTCCTGCAATATTCAGACGTAAAGTACCTATTACTCACCCTGTATTTCCCTGTCAAAACACCCACTATACACATTTTTTTTTTGCACAATTCTTTCTCTAAATACACTCTTTATCTTCACACATACTGCTGCAGTGGAGTCTCAGTGATCTCTGCACTCTTGGCCAGCAAACCACAGCACAGCATGTCTGGTACTTCAGCAATGAATTCCCTTTTTTCTAATAAACTAAAGTGGATATCTTCCGCTGTCTCAACAACAGATATGGACGTGCATGTGTATGAACAGGTTAGACTGCTTTTTCACTGAGATGTGTTTAACAAAAAAAAGACTTCCTGGAGGAATGCACTCAAAGTCGTAGTCACACTTCCTCACTGCTGTCTACCCTAGGAAGGTTTTTTTTTTTTTTTTGGGAAGATCTCACAGAATTTCAAAATACTGGGTCGCGCTCGAGGTTATGTAATTGCTGACTTTCTTTCTAATTTACAGAAGCTTATTACAAAATGTTGCCGCATCCTGTTTGAACAGTGTAAACTGTAATCTGGTGTTGATTAAAGTGTAAATGCAAATCTTTTGAACCTTTAGTTAGGTCCTTTGTATGACCTATTGCTATGCATCAGTCATCATAGCCGGTCCATGATTACAGAACAGCTGTAAAGTCTGACACTTGCAGTTCAAGAAATGGTAGTCACCAAACGCTAAATGGACAGACACATACTACATGATGAGTGTGCCCCGCCATTGTTGTTGACACTGTTTATGCGGATGTGTCACATTCTCTCGGGGCTACTGCCTCACAATATTCTGTTCTGCTGTCCTGTGTGTCATGGTGGCTGGCAGGCAGGCCATGCTTGATGATGTCAGCGTGGCTTAAATAACTAGGCCAGTGCTGTGATTGTAGGTTGCATTTTGTCCACGTGGATCTTTCTCACCATTTTTCTACAAACAATGAAGCAGGGCGTTACAACTGATATGTAAAAAAGGAGGTCAAAAGGGAAAGAGGATAAACAGTATTGTGCTGATGTGCTCCACTAAATCTCATCAGTGAGCTGAATTAGAGTAGATACACAGATGAGGTCAACAGTTCTGGTGAAGCTCAGCCAGGTCTCGCTCACCTCCGTTTGTTCTCTGTAAAATGGCGTCTCAGTGAATCTCAAAATCCAGTAAGTACAAACAAGAGGCGGGACAGTTGCATGTGATCTTTTTATTTATTAAAATACCTCTTCATTGATTTTATATCGCACTCCTGTAATGTTACTGGGCCTACAATGGTCAGTTTAGGTATATATATATATATATATATATATATATATATATATATACACGTGCCCTATATACAGAACTGTGCAAGTCTTGAGTCACCCCTCATTTCTGTATATTTTACAAGAAAATGGGAAAAAAGTGCAGCAATTTGTTGAAACATGTGCAAACAAACATGGAAATACAGTTTATAAGGCAAAAACAGAGTCTGTACAACTCTAATGAGCTTGAAAGTCGATATTTGGGGTGACTTGGTATTATTGTCAGTAGTCTTCAGGCCATTCAAAGCTCTTCTTTGGATGTTGGCTGCCTTTTGTTTCATCCTCTGCCAGGATGATCCCACACTGCTTCAATGATGTTGAGGTCTGGGCTCTGGTGAGGCCACTCCATGACAGATAATGCTCATTGTGTGTTTGTCTATCCAGGTTTGCTTTTACTGCATTGGCAGTGTGTTTGGGATCGTTGTAATTTCATCAGTTTTGACAAGATCTCCAGCATCACTGGCTGAATTGCAGCCCCCCCAAACCATGACACAGCCTCTGCTGTGTTTTACAGAGGGCTGCAGGCACTCACTGTTGTACCTCTCTCCTGACCTGCTTCAGACATTTTTAACCAAAAGTGCCAAATGTCTGTCAGACTGTGTTATTAATGGCATTTGTCATAATTCTGATGAAAGAAACTGAAACAAATTATGTGTTTTTGAGGCATACTACAAGTAACAAAGTGCCTAAAGATACAATTTAAAATTGGTTCCTTGCTAAGTTGTCAGTTATGTGTAGACACAACACTGGTTCATCCCTTGAGTTGGGTGCCTTTTTTTTTTTTTTTATCTTTGAATGACTCATAGGTCGGTGAAAAGTGGCTTAACAAACAAACAAACCAACAAAAATTCCTCTGAAAATGGTGAGGTACAAGGACTGGACTGGAAAAAACAGCCAATGTCCAAAGAAAAAGTTTAAAAGACTTGCTTGTGTCCAAAAGACAATTACATTTTAGAAAACTGAGGTGAAGAAAAAAACGCTCTCTCTAGAATTTCAGTTTCAACTACATATTTGCTAAGCAATGATTTCACTGAAACATTGTGTCATACTAAAAGAAACTGACACTTGTGTGAGCAGTGTGCCTGCTCCCTATGAACCATACAGTAAATGAGAAAACCCACAGATCTCTGTGAATGTGTGTCTGAGAAGTTATGGAGCACCCTCACTGCTGCATTTTAAACCTTTTGTGTCCACTGTATTTTATTGTCAATACATTACCTGTTTTCTTTCTCTGGCGAAATTAAAGCCCACCATTCATCACTTTTGATGTAACTTTTAATTTAATTAGACCCCAGACCCTACATTTATAAGCAACAAACTGAAATGCACAAAGATGGAGTCTCTTGACACAGAAGAGCACTACTAGAACAGCTGTAGGCGTGTCCGATAAAAGTATGGTTAATTACTGAAATGCATTGTTTGCCATTCTACCTCCTGGATAGGAGAACTTAAACACACGCCTTTCTCACTGAGAAACACGCCCAGTGGTGCTTTACATTAAATTGAGTAGTAAAGACTTCCAATCTAGGTGTAGCTATCTATGCCTTTTCAGTCGTGCCTGGGCGGCGCTGTGAACGCGCATGTCAGGATTGCTGCAGAGATCCTGCTGCCTCGGCTCTCACGATTAATCGCGGGGATGGTGTTGACAGCGAGAGGAAGCAGGCGGCCGCTTTTACACGTTTAAATAGATGTCAGGACCCAATGAAATTCATTTATTCGGGTCGAAGTCAGATTCTCCGCAACAACACCGTTTGTGGAGAAAGACGGCGCCGCCAGTCTGAGGACGACGTTAATGTTAATAATGGAATTCCCAGTTGCTGCTAGATGGAGAAACCGAAAGGGTGGACTCGTTATAAATAATTAAACAAAAAAGAAAAAAGAAGTCCAATCTGCTGCTAAAATAAAAGGAAAATGCATCTGCACCAGGTGCTGACGGGAGCTGTGAACCCTGGAGACTGCTGCTACTCTGTGGGGAGCGTGAATGATATTCCGTTCACGGTGAGATTTTATTTTGATTTTGTTTGCTCAAAGATGACACCCATTGAAGCTAGCGATTTACTAGCTAGCTGGGTAGTTAGCTAACCAGCGTTATATTGGCTGGGAACGCTCTGGGTAGCGAGCTAAAGCGCTGGCTAGCCGGTTAGTATGCTAAGTCAAAACTGCCGCACCGAGAGATTCACAAACAGTGAGTCGAGACTACGTGGGGCATTCGTGTCACGAACTCCCCCCCGTTTTTTTTAATTTACCGTGACAGCCAAACCAAGACTCCCTTGAGTACACGGTCCGCTGCAGTATTTGCGCCTCTCATTTACGTGCAGGTTTGTGCCTCAAGACAGTTAAAAACAGCCACGCAAATGACCTTTAGCTCCATCTCGTAACATTTAGAATTACTGCAAGGGAATCCCTTTGCGCAGCCATAACATTTATTGGCACGTATTTTGCCGTGTGACACTCTCCAACGGAAATTGTTTGCAGTGTAAATTAGGGGCGATTTTGTGTGTGTCAGGGTTTGACGAAATTGCGCATCAACACGGAGCGAAAACGCTGTGTTTGGTGTGGTTGCAGAACTAGCCTAGCTTGCTACCATTTGGCGTTAAATCCTCCTCACGGATCGTTAGCTCGCTGTCATCCTGGCATCAGCTGCGCCAGCCGTGACGTAGAGAGCCTTATATGGATACATGAGCTAGTAGGCTGAATGGCCATGTTTTGTTGCTGAGAAGAACACAATCAAAGGGCATCTGCCATCACTTTGATTTTAATAGATTTGTTACATTTTGTATGAGCAGTGCAAGTGTTTGTGTATTGGTGGTTTACAGTTTTAGATGCGGGGAGTCTGACATCAATTACATAGAGTTCATACATTTTTAAGCATGCTGATCAAATATCTTGAGCTAAAATTCTGCTTCAGTTATGTGTTTATGTGTCAAAGACTTGTTAACTTCCACCAAATGAATGGTCTTATCTCAGGGCAACAGCAACTAGAAGCTACTTAATGCAGCAAGACATGGCAAGAACCTATAATATTACAGTGTGCATGGCTTTATGGACCCAACAGATGCACAGGTTGAAGTAAAAGTAGGGAGTAAAGTGCAGCAGAATGCAAAAGTGTGCCTCTGTGTGTCGGCTCTATTATTGAGAGCAGAAGATGAATGACGACTTCAGTCATGGCTGGATATTCTTACATAGAAACTCTTCATAAGCATTAATTGGATTTATTCTGAAGTAGTGTTTTAACATTAAATTGTCATGCCATTGCGTTCTCTTTTTATTTAAAGTATTTGTACTTGTTCATGTAGTTTATCATTGACTAAAATGATACAAGATGTATGGGGTTTCATTAACCATGAAGCTTATATGATTTCATATGAAAAAGCACTGCAACTGAGAGAGTCCAATTGTGCCAGTTCTTGCTCTCAGTAAATTCCCGAGCAGCTGTGTAAAACGCTAGTTTTTCCCTCACACTGCACTCAAGCTTGTCTCATGCCTGCCAGATCTGGGCTTGGTCTGTTCCTGCTGCCTATTAATGAGGTGGTGTTTCATCATTGCTTTTTGTTTTTAATTTTTCAGAAACACAGATGTCCTCTTTCTTTCTGACACCCCCCCCCCCCAAATTCTGTTAAATTATCGTACAGTAAATTGTCATGCTGTTTGTTACTGTTAAAACGATATGAGTTTTCTAAATACTGTCAACAGATTAAACCAGCTTATATGTAAAAAGGCAGGCATTTTAGTGGCCTCATGTCTGCACAACAGTAAAGGGCAGAGATGGTTGTGAAGCTAAAGCATTGCCTGGTTTCTGTGCCTGGTGTTTTCTTTCAGTGTCTGAGAGGGTATTTGAAGAACACTAGACATCATGTCCAACAAACACATTTACACTCACGCTGACCCTTAGGGCTCGGAGGCCAGATCCTAACAAAACACACAAATGCATACACACATATCTAATCTAGAGCAGCCATGAGGGCACCAGCTTCAGCGTAGCTTCTGCAGTGTGTCATACTCAACAATGTGCATTGACATATTGACAGAAATGGGAAGAGAGATATTTACATGGAGTTGGTGAGTGAAGTACAGATGTGCTGCCTTCTCTCTGCGCAGTGGGCTGGTGTTTATATCTATAAGTAAGAATTGAAAGTAACCGTATACAATGAAAAACACAAGATGGCTGGATGGTTGGTTTTTTTTTTTTTTTTTTTTTTATTTATTTTTAGTAATCGCATTATGTTTTGTGATCATTCAGAATGACTGGAATCTGTTGTTGAGTGACTCACAGACAGTTGTAAATTATGGTTAGATCATTTTCGTGTCTATTACAGTGCTTCGTGAGCCATATTTGGTGTTGTAATATCTGCGAAAAGCCTAGTGGGTTTGATGTGCAGATCTGCAGATGTGTGATCTGCTAAAAATAGAATACATCTGTAAATTAAGCGCAGGCAGAGGAGGCATATTCAGTCCCTTCAAAACTCTATATTTCTCAATTTTTTTTTCTTATTTTATAATTGCTGCAACAGAAGATGATGCTGTGCATGGACCAAAGATGGATAGGATTGTGTGAGATTACATAAAATTTGTCTGAAAATGTCTATTTATTGTGTAGCTATGAATGTGTGCTTACAAATGTGAATATATGTAAGTATGAAGTGTCAGGATTTCACAATGACTTCAGGCATTTAAATCAAATAACTGAATGATCCTGACGCAGCACTTCAGGCGAAATCCCGTTGAGTTTTATTCTAAATAGATGCATGTGTAATTGCTGAACTTATATCATGCATTCAGTTATAGAATTTGGCTGCCAATCAAAACCTTGATATTTTTTTATTTTTTTATTTTATTAAAACAGGACAAACCTTTCTCAAACTTTTCATTTATGCAGCAAAATCCAGACTAAAAGATAATCTCGGAGAAACAGTTGTATTATTTAATAAACCTTGGACATGACACTGTGTCAAGGAGGTACAAGCCAAAATATAGTGAGCTGTACAACTGTTGTAAGTATAATTTAATAGCAAAGTGTCGCTAAAACTGGTCCCCCAAGTTGCCGTAAATGCAGCGTGCCTGGCTGGCTGCATTGATTAAGTTAGATATGCTATGACTAACTGACCTAATTAAGAAAGATTGAATCCAGATGTGATGTTTTGCTTTGAATACTCACTGTTTTCTTGCAATCATGCTGCAGAGAACACTAAAGAGAAGACTGTGTGATTGTAGCTGGAGGGGTCAAAGTACAGGTCTGTGCTGTAGGCTTCGCAAGGGTTAATGTCTTACAGACTGATGGAATCACCAGGTTACTGCAAGTCAGAGCTGATCAATGCTTTGAAAAAAATAAACACAAAAACAAAAACAGTGCACCAAAAGCTTTTACCTTCACCGTAAATCCCGCTAGCTTGCACGGATATGAAATTGCCACAGATGGTAGCAGCTGGGACTGTGAACATGCTCGCATGATTGCGTAGAGGAAAAAGTGGCATTTGACAGAATGAAGGCAGAAGTGATCTCTCACTCTGTTCCTCATATTTACTTTCATTAGCACCGCACATGAGTGCATTCACTCGTTCATTTTCAAATACACTGATTTGGGGGGAAAAAAGCAAATACCTCTCTGAAATTATGCAAATAGGATTTAAAATTATACTGGAATAATGTGCCTCAGATTCCTTAGCTCTTATCATTAATATAAACACATCTTATAGATCCCTATGCTGTCTTTCATGAGGCTAGAAAAGGAAATTGCTGACTAACCCTTTAAAGGAGGATGGTGGGGTTTTTCCAGAGTTGGGTTAAAGAACCCAGCCCAGGTTGGTGAGTCAGTGACAGCTGTTTTTGATACAGCAGAAGGTATTATTTATATCTTATTTTTCCTCACAAATTGCAACTCTAGTTAGCTTAAAAATGTGGTATTGGGATAACTGGAGAACTTTGAGCTTTAATTAAATAATTGCCTAATAATTGACCTTTATTTAACCGAGGTCTCAAGGCCTTTAAAAATCTATACTTTGCATTTAACAGAAAATTGAGAGATTTTTCTCTGCTTGATTGCAGCTGCTTTGTCAACAGACAATATTCGTCCAGTGGCAGCAACAATCTTCATATAAGCAGCTTATACTGTGTGTCTGACAGGGAAGAAATGCTGCTGCATCAGGGTCACACTCATTAAGACAGTGGATTTATGAGCTGCAGATACTTGGGTGAGATGATCCAAATATATTCATAGACAGAATCGGTGGCTTCTTAATTTAATCTTTTACTGAATCAAATAACTGTCTTGACTTCTAGCTGGACATTACATTGATTAGAGTTTCCAGCAAACCATTGTGTTTTTAGTAGGCTCCCATTGGAAAAAAATGTACTGTTGAATAAGTCCTAATGTTTCACATCCCTTAGTTGATCTACTTTAATCTTTGAATCTGTCTCACCGCCTCCCTAATATCCTTTCCCCTCAGCACATGAATAATGGCATGCAGACAGATCTTTTCAGATCTAATGCTTATTAGAGGCCAAAGATATTATAGACGGGAGATTCTCTAGAAATGAATGTGGAATATATCATTCCTTATCCAGACTAAAAGACAAACCTGATCTATAAACCAACTGAGAATGTCTTACCTGATGATGAAGACACTATTTGCATTTTAGTCTTGTTTATTTATGCATTTAAATCTTCTATGTGTTACGCGGTGCCAGGGTTTGTCAGACGGTAATGGTACACACATTCAAACCAGTGTGAAACATTCAATTCAGCATGAGACCTCTGTTTGGTACACAATCTATTTATGTCTGCATACTCTAGAGCCAAGTTCCACCTGGATCATTTTGGCAGTGCATCAGTTGTCAGTTAGCAATAGCATGCAGGTAAGCTCTGAAAGCTGAGCACACAGTGTGTGGTTATTATTAATCTTGTATGATGTGTTAACACCATGTTTTAATTGTGTCTCCCCACATAGACTGCAGCTCTGATCACACTATACAAATGCAGCACAAAGCACCATATGTAACAAAAATTAATTAATTTTTATTTGCATGCTGCTCCTTATTGTGCATGGATATTAGTATTAAGCTTCTATTACCAAAGAAATGTCCTACTTTGTGTGCCAGCCGACAATGTGGATTTGAGGAGGATGAAAAAAGGACGAGGCGCAAACCAAAAGAGCAAAGCAATGATGATGGGTCGTCCTGTTTAAGTTGGTATATTTAAGCTCCCTAGCTCGAGGTCCTGTCGGGTCCAAATTACCTTGCTGAGAGTAAGAGTAATAAGAGAATAAGAGTCGAAAGCACTCGCACATTCTGTGTGTTGGTGTGAATGTGAGAAAGAGAGGGTGCAAAGCAGTCCTAGACAGCGCGTGACGGTGACCGCTTTTAATTCCAGCTGTAATGTGCAGAAGCAAACGCTGCAGTAAGAGTGAAGTACATCCTGCCCCTCCCTTCCTCCTTTCTACGTGTCACTCACATTTTAAATTATAGTATTTAAAGTATGGTCCTGTGGCAGTTTTCACTACAACTTCATCCTCGATTGTCACTTAATATTATGCCACTGGCTATAATGTGTTATTGTGTGACCTAGAGGTTCTCGGCATCTCCTCCTGTTCTCCTGAATAATGAAAGACACAAGCCGTCATCCTGACTGTACTGCTGCTTTGAGGCCAGTTTGTTGGTGTCCCAGGTGCTGCTGCCGTTCTACTCTAGTATGCCAGCTGCCAGCAGTCGGCATCGTATCAGTTTACCTTCCAGCCGATGTTCCAAATCTTAAGATTATACGTATTACACCAGGTTTCAGGTCTGGATAAGTGTATAAAAATAATTGCTGTCAAACTATTGCTCACGCAAAGTTTTCTAAAATATAAAATTTTAATGTTGTGAAACTTGAATTATTTAACGTTTTCAGCTCCTTTTTGGTTCTCCTTTATGAACAAGACTAAATAGTGTGGCGGTCATAATATTATTGAATTTAATTTTAAGGGTAGTAAACAGGTTGACCCAGTTTTTCTTTTTGGGCACAGATGTTTTTGCTCTTCCTTGTTCGCCTGCCAAAGCGAGAGCAGAAGCAGAAGACTGGGTTCACAAAAGTTTCTCTCTGTTCAGCAAGACTTTAAAACAAACAAACAAAAAAAAAAAAAACTAAATAAAACAGAAGACTTGTGAAAGATGTGTATAAGTGGAGGATACAGGAGAGAGTGCCCTTTTAGCGTTGCAGATGGAAAACAGTGTGCACGCAACTTGTCTGGAATTGGTTTTATTTCACAGTACATAAAACTACAGTCTTTTGGCAATTATTTAAGAGGAGATGGTAGTAGCTGCTGATGTGCTAGCCAAATGTAAACACACGACTCAAACGGTGGATGGAAACCTAGTGGAAAAGCAGGGCTTTAAGCAGCTGTTTAAAAAGGTGGATACAAGATGCAACATCCCAGGTAGAAAATATTTTTCAGTTTAATTATGTGAGATGTTATGTTATTGTTCAGGCTCCTGATGAGTTACAAGGTACAATTTTCTTTAGTTATTTCTAAATGAAAGTGTTAAGCAGTTATTTTATAATAACTGCTTATTATGCCCAGCCTTCAAATATGTTATCGGAGGGCACTTTGCAACTTCCCTATTGGCAACTCACATTTGAACTACAAGCTGATCCGAGCAGAGTCGGGCAGAGCGTAAACGAGTAAATTAAAAAAAAAACACGACATATAGCAAATGTTGGGGAAGTCCGTTTATGTTTCATGTGTTTGGAAAAATATGTATGTCAGACAGCATATTGGAATATTGGCTTTTTAAATCGCCAAATATCAGAATCAGTCTTAAAAATCCTATATCTAGTTAGCTTCAGATGTAATGTCACATTGATTGTTAAATCCTCAGCGTTTTATTTAAGAAGCGCCACATGAGAGTGCAAAACCACTAACTGCTTATCACTTTATTAAATCATGTGAAATCTATATCATGATCGCAATGGCTGATCAGCCCTGTGTGTATTTCCTCCTCTGCACCCTTTATCTTAAGCAAAAGTGGCATCTCTGTTTTATTCTTGAATTACTTCACAATTGCTTTTGTATAATTTAAATTTTTTTTTATAGTATAAGAAACGGTTTAAAAAAAAAAAAAATAAAAAAAAAAGGTGACCAAGCTTAGAATGGTGTGTCATACGAACACATCATTTATATTTCTGTTATCCTTTAACAGGTTAGATTAAAAACCCCAAACCTACTGCAGGTTGTGGTGGGTTTTTTTTTTTGTTTCTCCATCATTCAGTTAATAATGGTAATTCTTTCCATTTGTTGAGCTGTTGTCTTCATGCTTCATATGATTGCTGTTTCAGAGATTGGTGACATGTTTTAAATCTCAGTAGCTTTGTTTCATGTGTGACCTAAAATATGATTTTGTTTTTCCTGTATCCATTTCTTTTCAGGCCTACGGCTCAGGATGCGATGTAGTGATCTTGGCTAGTGACTTTGAATGTGTTCAGATTATCCCGGGAGCTCAGAATGGAAACATACAGGTGGGCTGTGTGGAGTGCTCCCACCAGCTTGGCAGGGTAAGTGTTAACTGCTCACTGAGACACACACCCACGCACAGCTTTAGTTTTTCTGTCATGTGGCGCAAAGATTTTATCAATAATGCTGAGCAGAAAGGGGTACATTTTGCCTTGTTTGCATCTGTCTTGGACTGCTCGTGTTTCTTTGCCATCCCGCTCTCCTGCACCACACCCCACCTTCCCCTTCTCCTGTGGGAGTGACTGTGCAAAAGCACTGATGGGGTGAGTAATGTTGTGATGATGAACACAGCTCTTTATTTTTAGATTGCTGCATCCTACGGAAACACAGTCTGCATCTTTGAACCTCTTTCTATCAACCCAAATAAACGCCACAAGGTGAGTACGAACATGATCTTTGTAGACAGATTTAGGGATTGAAGTCACCATGTAGCAGATTTAATTACACCTGTGTTCCAGTAACATTGCATGGTGTGTGTCGCTCTCCTACCGCTAACAGCAGCTTAACTATCAGTGGCAAAAGACAGGGCAGTTCTTCCTTGATGCCATCACCTACAACCTGGCCTGGGACCCACAAGGTACACACATGCTTTCTGTGACTGACTGATGTCTGATAAAAGTCATTGCATTATAAATGCAGCTCCTGCTCCTAGCACCCTTTGGTTTGGCTGAAACAGCATGTGCATTATGTAAGAGTCACAGTTTGTATGTGACTCTGCGTAGTGTAGTAGTCAGCGTGGGACATGAGGTGTGTAACATAGTGCTTTTGTGTCCTCAGGGAACCGTATCCTAGCAGCAGCTGAGCGGCTGCAGCTGTGGGCACCTCCACCGACGGATGCCCTAATAGAGGAGGAGGATGGGCAGATGATTGAGGACAAGCCCCACCCTGTCCTCAGTGACTGGAATTGTGTGTGGCAGTGCAAGTGCGTTTTGTTTACATACTATATATCTACTTATAGTATATATATATACTATAAAATCTGACACTGATGTTTAAAAAAAAAACAAAAAAACATGCTGCTTCAAGGTCATGTGCCTTTAAACCAGCTATAGTGGTAGGAGAAATACCTTGACAGCTAAACAGAAACACCCCTGCACAGACGAGGTGTTTTTGTGTTCTGTGTCTGTCTGTCCGCCCCATTCTTGTAAACATGCAATCGCTTAAATGCGCTTAAAGATGCTCTTCAAATCTGGCACAAACATTTGATTGGACTAAGGTAGGAACTGACTAGATTTTGGTGATCAAAGGTCACAAAAACTTTTTTTGGCTATAACTAAAGAATTAATTTGTCAACTGTGACAACACTTAACAAAAATGTCTAATAGGATAAAATTAGTAAGGGATGATTTTTTTTTTCCCGCCCAAGTGTTCATAGGCCAAATTATTGTGAAATCATCACGTTCTTCCAAAAACACTTTTTTTTCTTTTCTTTTTTTTTCTCCTTAAACGTTTTTACAGCACGCAGTTGAATATGACGAGTGTGGCCAGACATGAATGTCAGCAGCAACAAAGCAGCTTATTTGTAGCATTGAGGCAACAGCTGAATATTTTGCATTCATCGGTTTGTTTTGTGTTTTTTTTTTTTTTTTTTCTAGTTTCATTTTATCAGTTTTTCTAATAAAGTCTATAGTCAGTTACTGATTATTCAAATATATCTGTCCTCACATGAAAACTAAAAACAGCCTTTGCCACTCTGACACCTTAAGCTGTGTAAGTAGACAGTTATATGATACCATATTAGTAACTGTCTTGTGATGACACACAGAAAACCACTAGAACAGTGGTGCGGGTTTTGAAATGAGCAACAATGGCACGTGCACACATACCACATGTACACTCAGCTATCGGGAGAGCAAACTTTTCCCATAGAGAAGTGAATGTTAAGGGTTTTGCTGACACGTGACCACATGAGGTCGACTTTTTTCCTATTGTGAATCTGTGACAATGTAGGACATCCAACATGACTGACGACTTCTTGAGCAATGTGCATGACGACACAGGGGAAACCTTAGTATCTGATAGTCTTGTTTATCCTTTTGATTCTCTTAGGACAGCTGCATCTGTCCACACAGCCAAGTGGTCTCCTGATGGGGAGTATTTTGCAACAATTGGGAAGGTAAAAGATTCGTGTTAACATTTTTAAAAAACTGCAAATTTTTAAGCCGTTTTTGTAACTGTGAGACCTGTTATGAAGTGTGTTTGTGTAATGCTTGTCTGTATATACACAGGATGACTGTTTACTCAAGGTGTGGTATCCCACCACTGGCTGGCGATCCGCAGTCGTGGTCCAGGACCCGTCTGATAAAAAGTCTCCTCCTGTTCACTTCTCCTTTGTTTACTTGGCCCATCCTCGCTCGGTCACTGGTGTGTCCTGGAGGAAGACCAGCAAGTATATGCCCAAGTAAGAAAGCACGCAGTGTCACACATAAATGGCCATAAACATGTTTATTTTTACACTTTCTTGTGCATGCGTCTTGTCTTCTAAAGCATGACATAATGTTTTGGCTGTAAAACAAGGTTTTGCCTCTTTTGAGTGAAGCCAGAGAGAAATTCTGTGCACTGGGTTAAAAATGTGGTTCAATAACTGAGCATGTATTCATATAAACCACGTCAGTGCTCACAGCATCCAGTAATCATGTTTCTATAGAAGCATGTTGGGGTTTTTATACTAAACTCTTGCTATAAAGTCTTTTCTATATTGAGTTGTGACTGAACCTTTTAATAATGGAAAAACAAATAATAATAGAATGAACTACTGATGGCCCGTTACATTCTCCTATTCATTTTTAGGGGCTCAGTGTGCAATGTGTTGCTGACATCTTGCGAAGATGGAGTGTGTAGGTTATGGTCGGAGACTCTGTTACCTGAAGACAGTCTGCTTGGTGGACAGATCACTGAGAACACACAGTCCTTCAGCTCCAGCCTGCCAGGCCTGGCAGGCAATAAGGACAAGATCCAGCATGCTTTGGAGGTACACTTAGTTCCATCTCATCAGAAATGATTAAACAAAAAACACCAAACCATCCATAGAGTACTCAAAGTATTTTTTTCTCAAAAAGCAAACCTGTTCTCTTGCCTTTATTCCTGTGCTCTCTCTCCCCAATTAGTCAATCCATCACCTAAAACATCTACGCCGGGGCCGGCGACGGTCCTCTGCTCTAGTGGCACACAGTGAGCTGCTGCCCTCTCAGCTTGGCACACAGGATGCACACACTCACCGCCACATCGCTCATCATGCCAATGCCCTGTGTCACTTCCATATCTCAGCCAGTATTAATCCCAACACAGGTACCGTGTCTTTGTACCTGGTTCTAAGATGAATCACATCATTGTGCACACATTGAATAGAGCTATAAAGTTATTCTAAGTTTAGGTAATATTTCTGCTCCTGATGTGTCTCTCCATCTCGTCAGATATCCCATCAGTGCTAGCTGACTCTGCAGTGTTCAACCCAGACGATGGTACAGGTGGTGGAGGCTTCGTGGTTCACTGGCTCAATAATAAGGATCTCAGCTTCACTTCATCCATGGACCTTTTTATGCTGCAGCTCCGTAAATTCTCTGAACAACAGCTGGACCAGACTACTGAGGACCCATTGGACCCTGAAGGATCCCCAATGAAGTTTGACTTTGGTATGACCTGCATCCAGGCTAGCACTGCATGATGCTGCTTTGAAGCTACCATGTAATAGGGCAATAAATTGTTTTTTGGTTTTCTAGACCTGGATGAGATGTCTGACAAGGCATCGTCAGATCATGGAGAAGAGGTTGAGTCAGGGGAGCAGGGAAGCACCAAGGCATCCTCCCCAGGATCCAGCTCTAGCATGCCTCTGCCTTCCATGCTGCTAGAGAGGAAGATGGAAACTCTGACCACAGAGTGGAACAAGAGCCCAGACATGCTGTTTACCATCCATCCACTGGATGGATCTTTCCTGGTTTGGCATGTGAAATATCTGGACGAATTCAACCAGGGCATCTTCAGACAGGTTCAGGTGCGCAAAAAAAAAATCAGAACATGAAAAAATTTTAATCTCTCTTCCTAAATCTTAACTCTTCTGTTTTAAATTAGTTTACTTGCTTACAGACACAGCAGCAACCGTATGGCCGTGTTTTTTCTAACACATAAGCTGACTCGGCATTGCCCCGGTCTTATTTAACATTCAGAATATTTTTTTCTTTTCTCCAGAGAAGAATCGTGGTGCTACTCTGTGCTTTATCGAGTTTGTCCACAGAATTAATGTTAATTAGCAACAGCTGATATAATCTGCTGGAGGCAGTGTTTGTCATTTTAACCAGAGAGCAATGGTTAGTGGCCAGATAACTTTTCACATAGTTTCCACTTTGATATGCAGCGAGAAGCTTTCGCTGTAGCGTCCAGCTGTCCTAGAAAGAGCAGCGCTCCCACACTCGTCCTCTGAGGGGGACCAAAAGCAGGATGTTAATATTAAAAGGAGTGGAATTGTTGGACTTTAGCTGCACAGATGTTTAAATTTGTTCCAAAATATCAGTTCCTTTTTGCACTGTCTACAGTAATACAGTAGATTATGAAAAGACTCGTCTTTATGCCTTCAATATTAAAACACTAATCTAATTTTTTTTTTTTCTCTAATTCTTTCCCCAGGTGTCTTTCTCCTCCCGTATTCCAGTAGCGTTTCCTACAGGGGATGCCAACTCGCTGAGTAAAAACATCCTCATGTACGCCTACACTCTGACTGAGGGTGTAAATGCTGGGCTGGGCGAGCAGGGGAGAATGGTCCAGGATGCGTCCCACTCTGCTTCACCCTCAGCTGGTCTGGGTTCATCTGCCGTGACCTCCTCTCCCAACCCTCACCCTGGCATTAGTCCAGCTGTCATGATGGTCTCCAAGCATGTTGATGGATCTCTTAATCAGGTACAGGATTGAGGTTAACCATGTTGCTCTTTGCGAGGGCATTGCTCGCATGTTTTCATAAATGGCCACTTTAGACCAAGACGTACCCACAGACTATGTAATTCTCAAACAGTCACGGTTCACGCCATTAATTTCATGTCCTTAAAAAAACCAAAACAGCGACTTGCATTGTAATTGTATGTTTGTGCATTTTCCGTTTCCCTCACAAGAATAAAAATGTTTTGATTTGCTCTGTCTGCAGTGGGCTGTGACATTTGCAGAGCGCTCTGCCTTCTCCAACGTACTGACAGTATCTCATAAGTTCCGGTACTGCGGCCATCGTTTTCATCTGAATGACCAAGCTTGTCACACAGTGCTGCCACTGCTGCTGACCTCTTCTCACCACAATGCCCTGCTCACCCCTCCCTCAGCACCTGGAAGCCTGGAAGGAGAGCAGCCTCCTACCTTTTCCTTACCAAAGCGTCTTCCCAGGTACAGCGCAGAGTGCAGGTATAGAACTGAGGCAGTGAGTAATGGGCTGTTTACACATATGGCTGTGTAAACTCTGTCAGCACAGATGCACGACTACAGTCTCATCAGTTAATTTGCTTACTGTAACTTTTTGTACTCAACATTACCAGGAAGCAGCTTCGTAATGCAGCTACAAGGACCTTTCATGACCCCAACGCCATCTACAGTGAGCTGATTTTGTGGAGAGTGGACCACATTGGACCGCTGTCCTGCACTGGAGGCGTCTCAGAATTGGCCCGCATCAACTCTCTGCACACTTCTGCCTTCAGCAATGTTGCTTGGCTACCAACGCTAGTACCCAGCACTGTACTTGGTAAGCATACCATACATTTTTATATTATTGGGAATTCTGAAGTGAAGGTTATGAGTAACTAAATAACAAGAATTTTAATTAAAAGGGAAAATGTCACTGTTGCTGAACTGTCTGAGCTGTTTTTGTTGCAGATATTAAATGATGATATTAAGTTCACAATTTCTCAGGATATATATGCCAGCTTTGAAATAAAAATAGTTTTCTTCAGTCTTATTTTTGATTACCGAGACATAAACTTTGAGTCTGAAAGTCTTGAAAACAATAATATACCTTTAATTCAAACCGAGTCTCAATCTAGTTTGTCTGGATTATTCTGAGGATGTTTTGTTGGATGGCTCCATTTATGAGTGTCCTTCAAGACTATTTGCATTGCACATTATTGTGTTTTTTGATATATTTTTGCCACAGACCAAATCAGGATTGCCTGTAAACTTTGTGTTGTATCTATCAGGAACTTACTGTAACAGTGCCAGTGCCTGTTTCGTGGCATCAGATGGCAAAAACCTGCGTCTCTATCAAGCTGTTGTGGATGCCAGGAAACTGTTGGATGAGCTGTCAGATCCTGAAACATCTGTGAGTTGAGACACTCTTTTTATTGTTGCACATGAAACCAATGTTACTGCTTACTGGGGTGATGTAGTTTCCTTTTAATGTTTATGTTCAGTGAATGTTATGTATCTGGGTTTTCATGTCTCACACTGCGGAGCTTTAAACTTTATCACGAGGGACCGAGAATTGAGTTAAAAGCAGGCTTAGGGCTTGCTTTAATGT
Source organism: Cichlasoma orientale (assembly GCA_034780415.1). Classification (NCBI taxonomy): domain Eukaryota; kingdom Metazoa; phylum Chordata; class Actinopteri; order Cichliformes; family Cichlidae; genus Cichlasoma; species Cichlasoma orientale. Next base: position 19,313 of record JAVDPK010044898.1, read on the forward strand.
GGCTTAAAGGTGTAAACCAACCATAAAACACTGCAGATCTGAAACACACACACATAACTTTTTGGTAAAGTCCAGCTTTTGAACAACTGAAAGGTTTTTAATATTCATTTTTGATGCTGCCTTCATTTATAAATGTTCTAGCAACACAAAATAAGAGGCCTGGTGTGTCAGGCACACAGATCCTGAATTTATACGAACTGTGGCTTTTTTTTTTTTTTTTTTTTTTTTTAAAAACAAAACGTTTTTCCTCCTGGCTTTATAACAGTCTCAAATACAACGGAGTCTACCTTCATGTACATCTCTGTTTAGAAACTGGTGGGCGAAGTGTTCAACATCGTCAGCCAGCAGTCCACTGCCAGACCCGGATGTATCATAGAGTTGGACGCTATTACGAACCAGGTTAGCAGCTGCTCTGTGCTTTTTCTCACCCACTTCAGATCAATGACAGACAGAAATTCCTGGAATGAAATACTGAAACCTTTTGATCAATAGATATAGTAAAGTGTGTGTGTGATGCTATGTCCATGTGCCTCCAGTGTGGAGCCAACACTCAGCTGCTGCATGTCTTCCAAGAGGACTTCATTCTAGGTTACAAGCCCCAGAAAGAGCCAGAAGCAAACACACCGGCCTTTCCTCATGGGGGAGGTATAGTACACTGTTAAACTCTGTGTTGGTCTGTTTACTCCTATTTTAGAACTTAATTGTCATTAGATGTAGATAATAATGTGTTTTACTCTGCCCAGATTACCAGCCTCCTCCCTTCTCGGAGAAGTTCTTCTTGGTGGTGATAGAAAAGGACCTCAACAGGAACTCTGTCCTGCAGATGTGGCACCTGCACCTTAAATCTGTGCAGGCCTGTGTGGGTAAGTTTGTTGGTACATGAAGCTAAGCAATTATAGATGATATTGGAAGTTTCTAGTTTTTAAATAATGTAAAGTCTACCTTTTCATTTGCATCAAATGTTCCCTTCTGATGTGTTGCCTCTGTGTCCAGATGAGCCAAGCCCAGATTACAGCTTCCAGAGCCAGCTAATGGTTCCCAATCAAGTTGTGAATGCTGACTCGTCTCCAGAGACGTCTCCTGTCAGACCCCTGCCGCGGTCGGCTTCAACGGCCAACTTGCAATCTGCCAGCAAACTCATCCTCAGCTCAAAGCTGGTGTACAGCAAACGCCTCGACCTTCCTCACGGGGTGGAGGTTACCAGAGCGACCCCCTCTGCAGGTTGAAATATATACGCAAATGACTATAACCATGCTATTGTTGCCAAATTAAGAGAAATGTATTTATATTTAAAAAAAAAACAAAAAAAAAACTATTTTTCCCCACAAAGGTTACCTTAGTGACACCCCAAAAATCTTTACAAATGAGTAAATGCAGCATTTCACCTGTAATTACTTTACATGAGCTGCACTTATACAGCAATGGCTCTGCACACAGCATTTCTTTATGAGTACAGTAAGAGTACAAAAACATTACATAGGAGCTTTGAAATGAAAATGTTAGTGTTAGCACATATATGTAATATTCAATAAGCTGTGCATCTTTATAGTTCCTTTTTGCACATGTAACAGGTTGCCAGATAGGTTTAATTGAAAGGAATAGTTCAAATAAAAATCTTCTCTTTCTGCCAGGCCATCTGAGTTCCTCCTCCATCTACCCCGTGTGCCTGGCTCCATACCTGATTGTTACTACCTGCTCTGATTCCCGAGTGCGGTTCTGGCGCTGTGCTGTGGAGGGTGATAATGGGAATGGTGTGGATGGCGAGGACAGCAGGGTGTACCGCTGGGAGCCCTGGGCCTTGATGAATGAGGAGGAGGACAACAACAGTGCTGTGTGCATGTCAGGCCGGCCCGTAGCTGTGTCCTGCTCCTACATCGGCAGGCTGGCTGTGGCTTTTAAACAGCCACGGCATGGACAGGTAGGAAATTAGAATTTGTCTTTGAATTTGTATTCAAATGTACAGTATTACATCAAAAAAAAAACAACCCACTAGCAACATAGAAATCGTGGCAGTTACCTTGAGCTGGAAGATTGCAATAAAAATGTAAATTGGGTAAATATGCATTATTTGGCTGTATTACCTGGACCCTGGACTTTCTGGTAATGGATACTAATGCCTCATGTCTGCATATTATTGCACATTTATGTAAAGCAGAGAATTGTGAGGGAGGAACTAGATTAGCTATACATTTACACCTGTCAGGTTATGGATTTGGAGTGCATTTAGAAATGGTCAGTAGCATTCGAGAAAAGGGGTCAAATCTAGCTCGATGTCACTGAACTGAAACTGAATTCAGGTTTATCATGAGCAGTCTGGCTTACACAGCAAGTCTGGTTTTTACTATACTTTAGGATCAGTAAAGGTACATGCAGGCAAAAAAGTATTCTTATGAGCCTACACTTTTTTTTTCTTTTTCTTTTTTTTTTTTAAAAACCTGGTTGATGCTTTCTTACTGTCTACAGCAGGGGTCTCAAACTCGCGGGCCGCATCCGGCCACGCCCCCTACTTCCGGTCCGCGATCTGATGTAAAAATATAGGACTATCTGGCCCTTTA
>JAVDPK010044943.1:0-21856 GCA_034780415.1 Cichlasoma orientale
ATAAATAAAAATTGTCTACCTCATTTTAAGTTATCGTACGATTAATTGATTTATTGTTTATCGCGACAGGCCTAGGTCTGACAGACTTGGGGACGCATTTTAGTTGCTGTTGCCTTGTTGGCTGGTGTCAGTCAAACTTAAGGGTTGAATTCAATCTTCACTTTTCAGAATTGACTTTATGGTGTGATCTTTTTTTTTTGCAAAAAAATATAGGACTATAAAAAATGTTTCACATAATCAACATGCAGCAAGTAAAGGTGAAGACATATATTGTATTTTTATTTATTTTTTGTATTGTTTTTTTGTTTGTTTGTTTTTTTTTTTAATGACTTCACTCCTCAGGATATGTACGCAACCAACATTAGCCTTATAGGTCTCCAACCTCAGCTCAGTAGGTCCAGAAATAGTGGCTGCTCCTGGCCATGGCCGTCTGGTTTACTACTGCCTTCAATACTTTCCACTGCACAGCATTTTGCAAACAGCACTATCAGATGTCAGGATGCAGCTACTGGGCATTAACTGAGCGCATGTCTGCCTCATGTTTCTTCAGGACTAGTGGGAATTTTTTTTGTGTGTGTGACCACTGGCCCAGAAACTTTCACAATATTGTGTGAAAATTGTAAAATATGTGTTTTCTTTTTTTCGTATACCAGGCACATTGCCATTTATGATCTTACCTTCTTTTTGTCTCTCATGGAGCTCTTTCCTCGCACCATTATTTTGCATCCCGTTTCTGCTTCCAACTGTTTGGCTGTGAGTCCCCGGGGGCCAAGGATTCTCCCCACAAAGTTATACTGCAGAGACAACGAGAGAGAAACTTGTGAATTTATGTGCAGATACATAAAAGACAGAAAAATGTACATTTCTTTACCTTAGAGAAACCCTTCATAAGCAATAAGTAGTCTCCATGAGCTTCCAAAAAGCATGACCTCAGCTTTGTTGGATATCACACCTCTGCTACAAAGACTATATGCACTTTCAAGAGCCATTTTCACACATGCACTACAGCCCTGAACTTTTCTACACACAACACTGGTGTGCGTGAGAATGCAAAAGACCATATCAGTCTGACAGGATATTAAACTGACCCCACATTGCCAGCTCTCTAGTCAGTGTAATGTCTACTACTCTTTAAAGGGAGCAAGTAGGCGTGCAGGTGACGTCTATAATGCCTCTTCTGTGCTCTACCCAGCCGCCACTATGACCTTGCCTAAACCAAATGACACCCCCCCCCCCAATCTGATGCAAACAATCTGCTGTCTGCTACATGTAGGAAAGGAAAAGTTGGTACCCAGAAGCCGTGGTTCTTCCTTTGTTGCCTTTTCCTATTTGAGCAGTAACGGTGCTAAATCAGTTGTATTTTTCTCTCCTCACCACAATGAGAGCACAATCAGAGGCTACAGTGAAGTTGGCTTGCCCACTGGATGTCAAAGTGATCTCAAACAAAAATAGAATATTAACTACAGGGGCTTACTCTGGGTGGGAATGGTTGGAAAGGAACATGAGAAAATGAGGTGGAAAAGGGTGTTACGGGTTTTCAGGGGAAGCAGAGTTGTGAGGTAGGGTAGTGTTTTTGACACAGTTCTCTTATCAAGCCCCCCTTTCACTCGTGAGTGGCTTTGGAGCTTTGTAGCATAAGGAAACAAATTTACCAACATAATCCTCTTGACATGAAACTGGCTTCCAACAGGATAAAGAAAAAACATGTTGAAATAATCCAAATCAATTTTCGGCCAGAATAAAAACAGAAGGTAAGGAGGAGCACGGTGATGCATAAAGAGGTAAACAAACCTCCCTGGTTTCAATGGCGCATGCAGCAGCTGGTAGAAAGCATGATGGGTAAAAGATCCCCGACAACACTGAAACGGGACCCCCTCTTTTTTATTTGTATTTATTTATTTTTTTTTTAAACATGAGCAACTTTTTCTACCTGAAAAATTACAATGCTCACTGGCATAGCGGAAAGCTTTCTTTGACAATCAGAAGCACAACTATTCGTCTCTTGGGCTGTCGCAATGAACTGTGACACCACAGCATTAAATTCTTAAAACGCAGTCACATCTGCTTACGCACTCCACCGCACCAGTGCCTCTGCAAAATCCAAAAGGCTATCAGAGAAGTCACATTTAATTACAGAGGGATTACAAATTTAATGTGATGTTGGAAGTATTTCCCCTAAACTACGTAAACAAATGCCAGTGAGGACAATCGAAAACTCCAGGCTTTTGTTTTTCTTGTCCCTGTCAGTGGGTTTGGCTGCATCCCTGGCCTGTCTCTAACAGGAAAGACACACCCTGTGGCTGGAGAGACGCTGGAGTCCCCACAGATGATCACAGTGCGCGGCTACACAGGCTTTAAGCGTGCTTTTCTCTGTCACAAGGCAACTGTCTGTTTGGTTAACACTAATGCAAGAAACTGGTGCAGGGACTACACTGGGGAATGTGTGTGCGCCAGCTGAAGGATGTAAGGACGCCTGTCCTCGGAGGTCAGCCACCAACCAAGTATGGTGGCCTGCTTCTGACTTGTACGTAAACGCACACACGCGCGCATGCACAGCCTCAAGGAGCACAGAAGAGAGAGCTGTCTGTCTGCATCACAGCTCCCGCTGCAGACAAGGGTGAACCCCTAGTACTGTGGTACTCCCAGACAGCACACAAACACACACATAGCTTCTAACCCACTAAACTCAAGCTACAGTGACATGTTACACTCTGCCAGCAACAGCAGTGCAATATTTGAAAAATGCTTGCCATCATCTGGATCACACAAATTAGCAAATTCAAGTTTAAAAAAAACCCTTAATGTATATGATTTCTGTGCTGATATGACACGTGACAGCTCTCACTGGCCTGACGGGCTACAATATCATCCATCAGTCCAAATTCCAACAGATTTATACACCATGAATATATTAAATACATACAGTAGATGAATTACAGAGCAAGCTTGAAATATCAGACTACAGAAGGGGCAACAGAATATCTGATTAAAAATCTGAGGTAGCAGCTAAATTAGTTAGACCACTCTCCCTTTGACTGAAGAGGTGTACACTGTGAACATGATTATGCTGCATTTAACAGAGAGCACTGATGTGATGGATGAAAGGAAGAAATAAGAGAGAAAAAGTTAAAGAGATGACATCACACCTTGTTTTACCACTACTTAAAAAGACATTATGAGTAAGAAAGGCCAGCACCACCACATTCTCCTTTTTGCACACTCTGCACGTAGACAAGCTAACTACTCAACTCCATCCGAGAGGGCGCTTACAGATAAAAGAAGTGTGTGTATTGTTATGGCCCCGGGCCCTCTTGCGGTGGTGTTACAGGGGTTCCTGTGTAGAGCTGAGAAAGATTGGTGGAAATGCAGAAAACCCAGCGAGTGTTCTGCACAGCTATTTAAACTCTGCCATCCAGTGGATGTGCTGCTGCCTCTGCCTCTGCCTGTCCCGTCTCCGTGCCACGTGCCTCGCCTGGATCCTTTTGTTTGAGTTATCTTTTGGTTTTGTTTCACACTTACATCACGGACATCATTTTTGCCAACAACTCCATATATTAGTTGCACACACTTTGTTTATTCCTATTAAGCTAAATAAATATTTCTTGTTAAGGCAGCAGTGCACCTCAGATTTTCTTTTCTTTTTTTTAGTGGCCAGACTACACAATCAAGTCAAACTGGGGCATTTTTCTGCTTCAAACATTTCAGCACAGTCTGAATAAATAACAAGTGTCTCATCATAGTTAAACTTTGCAATTTGAAATGTAACACTGCTGTAAAGAATGAAGCCAGATTTACTCAGTAATGGAATAAAGCTCAGCGTTTTAATTGTAGTGGATGGCTTGCTTTGCTCCCTGGTCTGCAGTGAGGGTTTGACACTCTTTTCATGGATGTTGATATGCTTTTAGAAAAAGCGACCTCCATTTTAAGCCACTGGAATAAAGAGACAATGAACAGCCAAGCGGGTGAGTTATCAGAAGGGTACACAACCACCGACTCTGCCAGGAACCACACTCTGTACAGCCAGAGGAGTAGGATGGATACTGTGCCCTGACTGCCAAACACACTATCCACTCCTCACCCGGTCCTGCTAAATTATCAAGCTAGTTTTCATTTTCTGTCTTCCTGCTGTTAAATCAACTCGGTGCTTCTCCGGACAGAGGGCTTAAAAACATCTGGGAGCCATCATTTCTCTTTTCTGGACTTTCAAAACTTTATTACTGATCATCATCAATAGCGCCATAACATCCCACCCTTAAAACGGGGGGGTTGGGGGTAGATTATTTACAGTAGTAGAAAATTGCACTGGGACCTTTGGTGAACAAACTCTTCAGCTCTTGATTTCAGTGTCACTTTGAGTTTTCTCAAAGATTCACCCCCTCCTCCCCAACCACCACCACCCCACCCCCACCCAAAACAAACAAAAACCCCACAAACATATAGAGTATTCAAACATAATTCATTTGTAAACACAAAGACATACAGATGAGCACACATTCATACACACAAAGCCCCCTTCAGGACAAAGGCTTACACTGACATTAAAGGGCCTTTGTTTAGCCCCAGTTATCGCTACTCCACAGGCGGGTTATGCTGTGAGCATCTACATCTCTGTCACTGTGTGTTTGTGAGGGTGTGTGGAACACAATGTATGGGGTGAACTCTTGCAGACACCCTCGGCATACAGAGCTGACTGTTGCATGGTTTGTGTGCACGGGCATTCTGGTTTGTTTTTGTGTGAACTACTGAGAAACAACAGCAGTTCCACCAACAATGCTCACAGAAGCAGAACAATTGTGCCTTTGACGGCGTTTGTTTGTGGTGGTGGGGAGACAGGAAATGAGATCATGCTGAGGGTTCTGGCTGTGTGCGTGGAAGGCTTATCGAAGAGCCGAGCCAGGCCAGGAGCAGAATACCAATCACTTATTAACCAGCCTTGCTGGGCTTATGGAAATGAGAAATAGTTCATTCAGTACGATGCATCATGGAAAGGAAGAACCTGGTTACACCAGGCACCAACATCTCGCCTAATTTTTTCACTTACTTGATTTTAAGCCTCCCTTAATGTCAGAAAGTATTATTATGAAACCATGATACTAGCCATTTATTGCAAAACTCCCATTTTACTCCTACGCAAGATACATTTTGTATCATTTATCTAAAGTAACAGTTTATGGAGGCTTTACAGAGTTTACAGCATGCTTAGTTGATAAAATACCTCCTGTTTGTTTCCACACTTTATCCTTTCTGTTTCCATTCATAGCTTCTGGAAACTCAATGGGCTTCCCTTTCCTCTTTGAGTACACAGGATCTTGCCTTTTCCTTTGTTTGTCTGTTACCTCCCCCCCCCCCCCAACCCCTATACTGTGTGTTGCCTTTAATCACTAATTCATCTTTGGGTGCTAATGTTGCATTGCTGAATTATAGTTACCTTCACACTCTGGCCTTATCCCCAACATCAACACGCAAACCTTTTCCATCGAGAGGGGAATAAATAAATAAATAAATAAAAAAAGAATGGAGGGAATATGAGATGAGGAGCAGACAGGTGTATAATCTACTGAAACCTGCATACTTGATCTACCAGAGGGACAGAGGACACGAGGCCATAGGCTGATGAAGGAGTGAGAATTAGACTTAGATTCCAGCGGTGACATTTACGCCTCAAAGCCCTACAGACTTCAAAGCGCTCTATTCAGCACACCCAGCATTTAGTGCCTAATCCATAGCTCCTTTGATAATTCTGTTTGGGTTTATTTTGGGGTTGCAGGCAGGGTGGAAATACAGAGGGGTGAGGATGGAGAGATGAAAAGCATAAAGATTGATGTTGGCTCAAAGTTGGGAAGATGTGAGCAAAGGAAGCAAGGAGCAAAGTTTGTGAACCTTTAGATAAACAAGCAGCTGGGATAGAAAAATATAAGTAAAAACGTGCCGAGTAACATTCAAACCCCCCCCCCCCCAAAAAAAGGTTGAATGTTGCATAATCACACTAAATCAATAGAAGACTGAGAAAGATGTGGCATACTGTTATTCATGTGATGCTAGCTTTTTCAGACATCTCTCAACCAGAGGAAAACTGGATGCTGGTTAGTCACATCTCAGTGTCTTTTCAGTTTAACAGAGAATTATGCAAATTCAGGTAAAGCAGTGAAATCACACTTGCATCAACTGATTAGCCATCAGCTTCTTTACTCACTTAAGACTCATTCATAATATGACAGCCAACCATGTAACTGATAACAGCTAGTCATACACATTCACAACCTGACCTGCTGCTAGCAACACCCTGTGATGCAACTCTCTCTACCATCCCAACTTCCTGGGAGCATTGACGATGTTTATATCCAGTGTTTGTGCTTGGGTAGATGTCCCAGCAGAGTCCTGGTTTGTGAACCACTTCCAATAAATTTTTGATTCCTTCTCAAGTATCTGTTTACAAAAAAGGTCGGTATTGACACAAATGCCAAATCGGTATGGTCGATCTTGACATCAAAGTTTTGTTGCTCAGCTGTAAAATACCTTGCTTCTGTGTGTATCTTTGTAGAAACTTCTTTAAAATGGACTGGTACTTAAACAGCACTTTTGTACTCTGAACATTCAAAGTGTTTTTCATACTGCAAGCCACATTCAACTATTCTCATTCATACAGAGATTTTTTTCTGTGCCTCTGAGTGCCAATTATCACATGCATGCACACTGATGGATGCATCAGGGGCAATTTGGGGTTCAATATCTTGCCTTAGGACACTTCCAACATGTGGGCAGAAAAAGCCCGGAATCAAACCACTGACCTTCAGATTGTTAGAAGACATGCTCTAGTGCCTGAGCCACAGTCCAGATAGGACAGAGTCTTGCCAGCTGTTTCCATGCTTATTGCTTCTTCTTTTTTTGTAGTCCAAAGCATGGATGTTATTTGCCTCAAAAATCCTGTATCAGTGTAATCTAGTATATGCATGCAGAGAGTGTGGTACTATTGATACAAGCTGACATGACATCCCTGGTGCAGCCTTTGATTGCAGTGTGGTCAACCTGCTTCATTTTGTCCTTGATTCTCACTTTTCACCCTCCGTATCTGTCAGCTTAATGATGCACAGACGGACAGGCCAAAGCAGCACGTGGCATCATCCACTCAAAGTATGCAAGCACAAGCTGGCGCTACACAAGCCGGAATTAATGCAGTAACACAGGCACATCTAATAGCTTATACTTTTACTCTGTCATCTTAAATGACAACAACAAATAGAGTTCTCTCTGCTTAAATTATTATTGTAATTACCTTCTTATCAAACGGCTAACTAGAAAACCATCCGTTCATCAAATTATCAGCATCATGCATGGCTGGCTAGCTACAGTTATCAAAATCATTCTCTCTGCAGCTCTACCAGTGTGCTGAGGTGAGGTGTGGGGTGGTACATTTCCAGAACTCGTAATGACTTAAGGGGGTCAGAAGGATATCAGGAGCTGGCATGATAAGTGATGACACCCTCATGGGAGCAAGCTTAATGACTTTCCCTGTGCAGGGACCTGGCTGGTTTGGCCGGGCAATTTTTCCGCAGTGAAAGAGAGAAGGCCAGGACATTCTGTCTGCTCAAACCACCAGAGCCTCTTTCTTTGCTATTCGCAAATCTGGGTGTCTTGCAGTGAAGCACCAGGATGCAACAGAGCACACACATATGGTTTAATATTCTAGGAAATATAGGAAATGTTAGTTACAATACTTTTGCTTTGTTTTTTTGTGTGTATTTGTTTCTTTGTTCGGATTTTTTTTTTTTTCAACTCTGAAATGATTAGCTTTCCTGACAAATCATGCTGATTTTATATTTCTGGATTATGTTTTTTTTAATCTGCAAAAGATTTGCAGTTAAAAACAATTGATGCTTAAATTTCTTTTTTTTTTCCTGGAATACCTTGAAGAGCAAAAAATAAATAAAAATAATCATGTCCACAATAATAAAAATAATCTATCTCCAGTTTAAAGGCAAATAAAGCAAATATTGATAAATTCCTCCTTTGCTTTTATTAATAAGACCAGTTATTTGCAGTGTGTCATTTGTCTAATTTGCCTTTAAAAGTTAAAAAAAAAAAAAAAAAAAAAAAAAGAAAAAAAAAAAGGACCCTTGCATGGACATCAAACATCTGCTCCTCTGAGGTTCTTTGGTTTGGAGACAGCTGGTGTGGTGCAAGAGTGGGAAATAGGGTGGGGGGCTTAAAAAGATTTCATTACTGAGGTAAACAATCTTAAGTGCCATGGCAACACCCAGAATGCTAGACAAACAGAAAAGACCAACAGTAGAGCTTCATTTGGGGTGTTGTTTTTACAGTCATGGCTATAAAAAGTGATCATTTTCACCTTTTGGGTGCCTCCAAGCCAGTGGGGAGTTCAGACAGTCCTGTTTACCACTTGCTCAACAGCTTACACCCAACTGAGGGTCTCGTTTCACAGAGTCAGCACAGCAGAGGTGGCCCCCCCGAGTGTGTTTTCAGTCCTAAGCATTTCTCAACACCAGGTGACCTGCCCACAACCCACCTGGGCATTTAAGAGTTGGCAAATACAAATACACTGGGAATAAAGTGGAGACAGACACCATCTTAAAAAGATATGTCACACATCCTATCAGATGCCTCAAGGTCAACGGAAATGACATGCTGAGCTGTCAGTCAGCTGCCTATCAATGTGTATGTGAGGGTGTGCTTGGAAGAGAAGCGGAGCCACAGATAGCATTTAATTGAAGGTTGAAGTTATCAGATAGCCTGCGACTCAGCTGTCAGTCAAGATGCAGTCACCACAGTGACGCTTCGCAGTGTTCTGCACCGCTGACGACATCAGGAAATGGCTGACTTTGAAGAATGGTGAGGGGGTGGGGGAGACAGACACGCAGGCAGACAGAGTGATGGAGACACACGCATACACAAACACATTTACAGACAGATGTGGGGCACACAGGCCAGAAGAGGGACACACTTAAGGGAATTAGAGTAGGAGTGTGCTGGCAAGGCAAGTTATTTTGGTAGAATTGACATGCTGCACTGCATCCAGGCACCACGACAATCTAATTATCTACTGGTGAAACCTGAGCAGGGTAAACATAGGTGATCTGACAGAGAAAGCCCCAAAGAGAGAGCGTAACCTCGGGCTAAGGATGTGATAAGGAATAAAGGGAGTTTTTAAAATGGTAGTAAAAACTGAGAGGAGAAAAAGTAGAATCCAAGTGTTCCGCAGATGGGGAAACAGTATGAATGATGACAAATCATCCACGGCAGGTGAGTTTATGCCAACAACAAAAAACAAAAGACTTGGAACAACATTCACTGCTTTCTTAAGAGAGCCTCAACTTGTATCAGCAAGCCACACATGCGAGCATTTTCAGTGGGAGGAATCTGGGAAATTAGACAGAAATGTAAAAAGGGTGGTAATATTCCCTAGTCTAATAATCTTCATTACAGTTTCCTATCCTTTAGAAGTGGGCAGATGTGGATAAAAGGGACATTTTTTCTCCTTTTCCTTCTTTTCTATCCTTTTGCATTTCCTCCCACTTTTACTTAAGACTAAAAGGTTCTAGTCTTTATCATCTTTGAAAGCACAAACTGTAGAAACACTGTCTCTTGTTAAGACCGCAATGTATGAAGAAATCAGTTTAACACACATTAACATTTTATCTCCTATTGTCTGCTGTTAAAATAGTCAATGCCAGATTTCATTTCCTCTCTGTCCACCAACTTAAAATCCTAAACGGCAGCGAGAGCAACAGTGCAAAAAAAGGGATGACTGCACAACTTTAACTGGTAGTATAAAAAATATATTCTATCTGGCACAGGATTATTGTTGGCACCTGCACACTTATGATTTGGCAAGCCTGTTGAGGAAGTTTTGCACATGGACCCTATTCCAAAAAGGAAAGCTAAAAAAAAAATAATAATTTAATCTAGACTTGCTGCTGATTTCCCCTGATTCCAGTCATCACATCTAAATTTAACAGCAACGGTGGCATTTTCCTCTCTCCCTGCTGAGTGAATGACCACGCTCGAATGTGTTCACCAAAAGTCAGAAAAATATTCATTTGAAATATGTCCTATTTTTGTGTCACTGGGTTTGAATGTTTGTCTGTGCTCATGCTTCTTTATGTGCATGTCAGTGGGTGTGCTAATTTGTGTCTGCTAAGGTCATCAGTGAGTCATCTTGACCACCAGGGGGAAGCCTAATTAATTTAGTAGCTTTCCAAACAGCTCATAACTAGAATACAAAAAGGTACAGCCCTGCTCAGCTCTAAGCAGTGCAGCAGAACGAGTGAAGGTAAAAGTCCTTTTATTAGCATCTCTACAGTCACTGATGGCACACACTGCTTCACACATTTTCACAGAACTTCCTCATTCTTATAAAAATCTTATATTCCTGTACAGTGATAGCACAAAGCCCACACACAAAGAACAGACACACACAAAGAAAACAGAAACTTCAACAGTAACTGAAAGCACGCCTTTATCTCTAAATAGCATGTCACAGCAGATGATCTCACTAAGACAACCACAACAGGCATGCTCTTTAAGGCAACGGCACACCAGCTATGACCATACATATCACAATTACTGACATGAATACCTAAAACTAAATACCTAAAAGCAAAACAAAGAAGCACTTAAGGGTCATTTAAACTGACTGGAAGTCACTTAAGAGGTTGAGCTCAGATCCTGGGTCTGGTCTGAGGGTGAGCTGGAGCTAAGCTGATCCCAGCCAGTCCCTGGTGCCTTTTATCAATTCTGTCAGGGGGAAAATGCAATCCATGCCCGGCTGAGCTCTTGGCCTGCTCTACGGTGTCTCTTATCCTTCGTCACCTCCCTCCATTCATTTCCTTGCTGCCAGCTGCTGGGATTATGAAGAGAAACGCTGCTTCTCAGGACGTGACACAATCATTCATGTGTGTGCCAAAGATTACCATGAGGACATGAATGTGTCCGACTGTGGTAAACGCCTTACACACACGTTTCAAAGCTTTACACATACACACTTGTCACTCGGCAGAAAAGGCTTGCATCAACTCTCCTCCTGTGTTGCCACCATCCTCCTCATCACTAGAAGCACCATGGCACCCCCGCCATGTGCTGTTCTTTCCCAGCTGTATGTATCCATCTTTCCATCAGAGTAAAAACCAAGTGGTTACTCCAAAAGATTTTCATTTCCTTTAACTGAATATTTATGAAACTGCAGTTTACTTTTCTTGATGCTTCTCTTTTCAATCCCCCGCTTTCTCTCTCAGCACTAATCTGCTACTGAGTTGGCTCATAAACACCCCAGCATGCTGTGTTTTCCACAGACAAGGACCAAATTAGTGTGCAGTCTGATAAAGTTGTATCAGAAGTACATTAACAACTTGGTGCACAAGTCTAGCAGCTAATAAAGTAAAAACAGTCGAGAGTTGCATCCTTACCAACTGAAGAAAAAAAAAAAAAAAAAGAGCAAAAACTGAAAGGCCAAAATGACAGAACTGAGAACACAGCGGATGAGCAGTGAGCAAGTGCCTACAACAGAAATGAGGTATGTCCTCAGTGCTGACAGACTGCAGAACTATCAGCAGCTGTCGCTCCCATGATGACACATCACAAAGACACATGGCCTAAGGCAAGAGGACCAACAGTGTGTGTAGAGATATCTCTGTGTATGAATCCGTGTGTGTGAAAGAGTGCCTTTATCGGTTAACATGAACACATTTAAACGAGTCTTGTTTCTTGATGAGATTAAATATTAGTGCAAAAACAATTAAGGCAAATGCACCAGTATTATTGGCAATGTGATGCAGCAGCACAAGTGAAACATGTGTAACCCGGATACTCACATCTGGGTACTCTTTGACAGGCACAAACAGTTTTTCCTGCAGGTGAACGATGGGTCCGACTGGTTCGGGCAGCTCCAGCGGGTGTTTGTCCACAAGGCCATTCACTGTGTCGCTGTACATGTCTTTACGCACTCTGTTGATCTCTGAAAGACAAAAATATGTAAAGTGTGGTAAGCAACTGCATAAAAACAGCAGGGACACTTAAAAAAAATACTGGGCTAGATATATCACTGTCATATTGATTTTGACTTATGGGGAAAAGCCTAATGTAGCATACAAATCTTTGCCTTGCGTAATGTTTGTCTTTTACAGATAAACAACTGTATAACTTGGGTAATATTAACATAGCCTTTGAGTATAAAAACGTATGAGCATTAATGCTTCCCACCATCTATAGGAAATGGCTTTTTTTCCAGAACAAACTGCTTTGAGTAGAAACAATGAACTGGGCTTTTGTGCAAGTTAGTCCATGAGCTAGAGACAAAAGTTAAACACTTCACTATTTACAGGTTAAGGCCACCGACTTTCCGTTCTGTGTACTCAGAGCCTGTTCTCTAATAGAGCAGCCTGTGCAGGCATCTGAACAGGAGACCAGATACAGGGAATCGCTAAGGCTTAGCTATATGCCACCTTCAGACCTGATCCCTCTGTCAGATAAAACTAATGTACCTCTCTGTCACACACACACACACACACACACACACACACACACACACACACACACACACACACACAGGACAGTCATCAGCTCCAAAATTCAGTCATACACATGTTCGTGCACACTCCATTTTTACTGCATGTGCAGCTCGATGCTGTGCTATGTGGGTTGCAGGACAGCATGATTTCATGCAATCAAACTAGTGTGTCTGCAAGATTGTTGCAGCTGTAACGCCCATTAATAGAAGACGTGCTTTTTGCTTTCCGGGTTACCATCAGTCACTCATAGCGTCAGTGAATCTGGAAGTGCGAAGACACGTTTTTAGGTTTTAATATGAAACAGGGCTGTGCCATATTATATTTTCTGTGATAATGCCAGTATAAAATTTTATGTGATTAAAAAAAAAAAAGTGTCATATGACTTATATAGTGATACCACGTGTTTAACTTCCTTAGCGTGCACAACAAGACAAGCTCAGACATGACTGATGATGATTTAGTACCTAAAAACCGAGCTCCTTCCAACAGCCTCCACCAAAACACAATTCTTTGCAAAACATGCAATAAAACACTTCTAAGAAGGCACGTGAGGAAGAGATTCTAGCAGCTGGTGATGTGTGACCCAACCGTAAACAAGTGACTCAACCAAGCATTGCTAGAGTACTTGCCAGTTGCACTCCATATGACAAGATGAGCAAAGAGTGGATGGAAATTACTGATGCAGGTACATGGCTGTAAAGGAGGGCTTTCAGCAACTGGTTAAAAAGCTCGACCCAAGATACCGGCATGTTGTTTCCACAGAATCGCACTTTGAATTAGGTAGTCTGCCACAGTATCAGAAAAGAATGATAGACAATGCCCTTCATTTACTTACACTTACAACTGCTGCTGCCTGCAAGCATCAATAAAACATTGTTCAGTATCTTTTCATCTACATCATCATCACAAATTTTCTTGAAATACTGTGATATCACTTTGAGGCTATATCGCCCACCTTAGTATCAAACAGCATGAACTAAATGGTGGAGCTGGCGAGGCCTCGAGGAATCGTGTGTGCAGGGTGGAATGGGGGCGGGTGCTAGGCACTTTTTCCATCACCCATGAGACCTTCTGGCAGTAGCGAGCTCTATAATAAACTGCAGCAGGGGAACCTGACACTCAACTATAGATGCCCTCAGTGAAGCATGCATGACAGGCAAAGCATAACCCTGCATTTATGCAAAACTGGAAAGGTGGGATGAAACTTATATAATAATAATCATCATAATAATTTCCTTGTTATAATTTGCAATTTAAACAAAGGACAAAATGTGCCAACAGCCTTAGTTGAGAACCAAGTGGCCAATGCCAAAGCGCCAAAAGTTGCAGCTCCTCTAGGTGCCACAAGAGGCTGGTTTCAAAATTACATCAATCCCCAAAGACTCCTATGTTAAAATGGCCAACTTCACAGCATTGCAAAGTATATTTATAGCCTGGTACAGATAATGGCTTTAGCCTCTATGGATAGTTCCTCTTCATAGCAACTCTGCATTTTTAGAAGTAACAGAGTTAAGGGAGTGTCTTCTTTGATTTACAGGTGTCCTAACACAAGCAGCTGAAGCCCATCCGTATCTGCTACGCCTCACCTCCACTACTTCAACTGGACGTCCTCATTGTGTGTTTGATGACAGTGACACATTTCAGAGGTTTGTAGTAGAAAAAGAAATGTGATGCATTTTAAGCTTGGCTCATTTCACATTAAGGACAATATTATGCACCATTACGGTTGTTTAAACGTGCCAACAAAATTCTTAATTTTTGGAAAGTGGAGAAAATGTTTCCACTCAAATTCACCATATGTCCCTAAAGACATTTAAATGCATCAATTTTACTGCTGAACTGAAAAGGGTGTCATTTCCAGACATGGCAATAACAGGCTGAAATTTGTCACCAGTGAGATCACAGACACTGACCAGCACACAGATAAACATCTGGTCTGCAGCTGTTTGGACAACACCTGCAGAAGACATTGGAACAGAACAAACAGGGAGCCAAGAGACTCGGTCCAACTCCTTTCCAAACCACATGACCTCAGTACTGTGAGGACCAGAGATACTCCCAGCCCTTCCCAAAGATGAATTCACTCTCATGGTATCCAGCTCAGAAAACAGATTACATCAGTCCTAACCAAAACAGCAGTCAGGCAACATCTACACATTATACAGGGAGGAGACCTGGACATAATATCAAAATGAACAGAATAGGGAAACACAACATAGTTAATTAAAAATGTGTTTCCAAGAACTCAGTTAGTAAAACCTGAACATGACTGTCTCATATGTTAAAATCCTTCTACAGCAGGTTTGCTTGTTTTTCCTCCTTAAAAATAAACGCTCACCACTACAGCACAATTAAAACCAAGTACTATAAACGTTCTCAAGACAACGAGGGTGAATGAAAAAGAGCCAGCCAAAACACCACTGATGGGTTAAAAACAAGTCAACAACAAGAAGAGCTCTGCAACTTAAATTAAGAGATCACTTCTCTATATATGAGGGTGTAACCATGCACAAAATCCACAGCTTGATATGAGCTTCAAATCTGGAGTCACGGTTCGGTACATTTTCTGTGCATCAGAGAAATCACCCACAAAAAATCCATGCAATTGAAAAACTTTAAAACTAAATGCTGAACTGGCAAAAATTCAACTGCAACAATAAGGGCACTCAAATACTGTGAACTGTCAATAAGGAAATAATCAGTTTAGACTCAAGCATAAATAAATCAAATAAAGAAATACTATTCATTAAAAAGAACGCAACATAATTACAACTGAAGTGAATAAATAAGCAATTCCTGCTTGTTGCTTCTATTTGACAGACATTGAAATGTATCAGCAGAACCTTTGGTATTACTATCCTTATTGCAACTGTATCATAACTACTCCTGCTATGGGGCAGTTCAAGAAATATACAATTACCGTATTTTTCTGAATACTGCTTGCAACAAAAGCAAATATATAGTAATAAAAATATAAAAATTATTTACTATACACTAGGTCTGCATTCAGGAATTCTTTTTCTTTAGATAACAAAAGAAAACAAAAGGTGATATTCATATGTGACAATGCAACCCAACAACCACCAGCAGCACCACCCACCTCCTCCTAATTCTATTTCCTCTTGCTGAAATGCCACATTAACATAAGGAGGCCGCGCTGGGCCATCAATGGAGACGTGCGGCATTTGACAACCTCTAATTTCTGCGTGGCAACTCTTTTCTGAAGCGCTGCGCTCACCTAAAAATTACCCCCTGCCTCACACGGCCGACAAAATCATTTGTCTAGCTGTCCACCCCGGCAGAAAAGGCTGATTTTGTAACAAAGCGTGCGTGTGGGGATCACTACCTTGGATGGGGGGCTGGGAGGGTGTCGCCCTCTTGGAAAAGAAAACAGGAAAAAGATGACAATCAACTAAAAGAAGGGGTAGGTTACTGAATGAGAACTGTTCTTAATAAGTGACATTAAATGCAAAAACCAACTAATGCCACAGAACCAAAGCAGTAAACCCTGCAGTTCTGGTCAGACATCACCCAGCTTAGTGTAAGTGTGTCATCTAGAACCTGACTCAGCTCTCCACACAGACAACTCTGACAGAAAGAGTTGTGTGTTTATTTACCTGTGGGGGTGGCTGCACATGCACACACAAATAAATCATAATATCTCTGTTTAGTTTTTTACTCAGACATCTGTCAGGAAGAAACAAGTATCGACCTTGAGAGCAGGGTGAGGGCATAGCAGAGGGTTTGATGATACAAAGACAGAGGAAAGAGAATTACAACCACAGTGCTGAACAAGCAGAGTTCAGCTGCATTCCTCTAGACTCATGCTGCTCTTTTCTGCCTCAATTTCAGTTAAAAAACACATTTCACTTTATTGTTCCCTTCCTTTTGTTTCTCTCGGTTTCTGCCCTTTCTTCTCAAATTTGCGGAGAAAAAAGAAAATGTCACAGACTGAAGCGGCATATCTGTCTGCCCTTTGTCAAGCAAAAGAGACAATTTCTCCTCATCTTCTCTGTGAGCTTAGCAATGGTTAGAGATGTGTAACTAAAAGGAAGGGTGTGGAAGTGAGGAATGGCAGGTGGATCGGTTTTAAGAGGCAGTGGACTGAAAAATATGGGAGAGGAAATGTGTGTGAGATGGGAGCCCATATTCACTGAGGTTTGGTGAGTGGATATTAAGTGAAATGTTCATTCTTGACCTTGGAAGAAAAAAACAGATTGGGAAAATAAAAATCCTGAATCAAGGTCTGCTCACTACCTTTCAATTATTTCAGTGTGTGGCTGTCTGCACAGCCGCCTGTATGTGGCTCAAATGTTGTACTTTTTGTAAATGCCTTCTAAGGTTTTTGATATGTAATAAAAAAAAAACAAAAAAAAACAATCAAACTCCATTTTTGAGAAAGCCTGTAAGAAGTGAACGAAACCTCTGGAGGAAAAACAGTGAGTAAATCGCATAAGAATTATGCTGGCTCTGTGTGACCTTATTACACTGATTATTACTATAATAGGGTCACAGAGACATAGCATACATATTGTAGTTCCCCCCCCCCCGCCCCCGCCTCAGAACACCAAACACAAAACCACAATTGGTCCCCATATAGCTAAGGCAGAGTCCATAAACTTACTTAACAGAAGTGCAATTACTGCTATTTGTGACAATTTTATATACAAAATATGTGTTTTACGGTTCACACCTTAAACCTGATAGGACTCTATAAGTGACCTGTAAGACGAATGCTAATTAATGACTCTTGATTTTAATTGCCTCTACATTTAATCAAAATCTAAATTCACCACATTAAAAAATAAATAAAACAGCAAAAAAAAAAAAAAAAAAAAAAAAAGGTCAAATGAAATCTGTTGGCATCATATAACAAAACTTAAAGACCATTCATATGGTGATTTTAATTTATCCTTAAGATATAAGCCAATTAATGCCTCTACATTTAATCAAAACGCAGATAAATTAGGCAAAGCTACATTCGCAGCATGAAAAAAACCTCATGTATCAAAACAACATGCCTTAGAAAGAATGGGCACAGTTACTGTGCCATCTTAGCTTCTAATTGGTTCTTAGCAGGCAGGCAGACTAGCACTACCACAGAGAAGCCATTATCCCTCGTCAGGGCACAGCAGAAAAGGGAATAGGCTTGGGAATCACGTGCATACTAGAGCCAAAGATCGAGAACAAATCCATTATGTGTATCAAGTCATTTAAGTGTGTGATACTGTCAGCCAATCACAACCGGCCACTGTAAACTCACAGACATGGGATAGAGAAGCTTTTCATGTATTTACCCAGCCTGATGCTAAAAACATGATCACAGAGAGGCAGGCCATGCTGAACTAAGGCAAACAATCCATTAGAGCTTGTGATGAGAAAAAGCTTAAGACTAAACAAGAGCCAAGTGAGGCAGGACAAGTTTGTGATCTTGCAGCCCGATCTGATGCAATGAATTCAACCACAGCATGAGGACAAACATAGGGAGTGAAATACAGAGGAAGGGAGTTTAAAAAAAATGGAGCAAAGGGAGAGGGAAAAAAAAGAGTCAGTACAATTAAAAACAATAGAGAGGTCCAGAAGGAGATCCTGTAATCAAGTTTAGTACAGGTGAACATCACTCAACTAGACCTGCTCCATAAGAGAATGGGAGCAAGTCCATTAAGAGCCCAAAAATAGACATGTTCCATAAATGCTTTGTCCTCACCCTGTAGCTCACAGCAAACCATCCTCTGACCATGCAGAGCACATCTGTCCCAGTAAGTATGTACTTTGCATGCGTGAGAGACTGTCAAGAGAGGGACTGAAAGCAAAAGAAATGTAATGGTTGAGCAATCAGTGTGATCAGCTTTGCCTAAGGAAAGCTGCTTTAGATGCCTTGTGATGCCTGGAATTAGGCTGATATTATCTGGCACCTGAAACAGATTGAGTCTAACACCAATTAATCTTCAAGCCAAAATGATCAAATGTTCAACCCTGCAGAGAGACTGCACGAGTCCTTCTAGTTTAGGATGATTTAAGATCAAAAACCTGTGTTAAAAAATAATAATCATTTTCCTGCTTGCACGTGCATGAATGCTCAATTCATGATTTAAACAGAGGAGGGGGAAAAAACAACTGGGATTCTAGGTAAATATAGAATGAATGTGGTTGCATCCAAAAAACTACAGCAATCATAGATACACCTAAATATGCTGGAGCTGAGTGAAACAAGACTCAGGCGAGGAACAAGCCTTTTCACTTAAAAGCTGTGCACTTCAGCAATCACAAAGCCTGGGTACCCGTTGCAAGCGAACGGATTTGGGCATTTAATGCATTCCTGCCCTTTATTCACGGCACAGACGACTTTATCCAAGACGACACTCCACTTCAACAGTTTAGGGGTTTGGCAGGCCAAGCATATGAAAGACGGGGGGTTCTTTTAAAGCAGAGAGCAGAAGTATAGCGCGCACTGGTGGGGGTGACTGAGCCATGAAAACGTATGCATTTCTGGGTCTTATCGTCAACTCACAGCTGTCTCTCTCTACCCCTCCCCATTCGTGGAGAGGAATAAAAGTTTTCCTATGCTTCTGTCTTATTTTTACTTCCATATCTTTGATTTAACAGCAGGCCTACACTGCAAAATCCTTTGATGTTAATGCACAATCTATTCCTGCACTGTTAATGAGTGTGCTGTCTTATAAGCATAGTAACAAAAATAGGGTTAAGTTTTCCACTGGGGAACAATAGGCCTTGATCACTCACAGTGTGTATAGTCAGTATTTTCATACCTGAATTTACTCATACGCCAAATTGAAAACAAAAAACAAACAAACAAACAAAAAAAAAAAACTCAAGACAAAGACAAGTGCACTTATTATTAAATAAGGCCTTCTGATGTCAGTGAAGTTTAGTGTCAACATCCTGTAGCAAGAGGGTCGTTACTTTATTTGTTAATGTTTGTAATTTACCAGACTCCAAATTTAATTTTATCTATATTAGGAGTGACAGTCCACATATTAATCAGTACAGTATGTTCTGTCTAATACGCAATTTGTTTCACATTGGTAGTCCCTGTGAAGAAGGTAATCATGGGTCATGGGACTTTATGGTTTCCAAGTAAACAGTAGCAACACTGTACAAAGAGGATTAGATAACTGTGGACCAACATTATTCAACCCAATTAAGCCAGTATTGTGTCTCTGGAAATGGCTACATCAAACACACAGACTCATTTGCGAAAGCTTTACCCGAGTGTGTCAATTAGCAGCATAGGAGCGTTTCTTGCAATGGATATGTGGCTATATTGAGCAAAGCAGACTGTTATTTGTCCCCAAAAGACCTCCCAAAGATTTGTCTTTTAAGCATAAAATTCACAGTTTGTCTATTTGCTGACCTGCAGCAACAGCAATACAGAGAGGCAATTTTGCACAATACAATTTATTGCTGGAAGATATACACTTGGTTTGAGTAACCCAGACAGCTGAAGCACAATATAAACTTTGGCACAGAACATTTTGGGACAGAATGAGGCCAAAGGATTTTGTCACCCATCCCTTACATATGAGTTACTCCAATAATAAGGGGCCGCTCAACAGTCAGCAAGGACAGGAGAAATATGCAACTGCAGTGACTAACAGCTTTTTAATGTACAGAAGTATTGAGAAAGGCTTGGGAAAAGTACTCATTAAGTTTAAAATTTGTGCCAAGAGGTCTTTGTGAATGTTAATGTATCTCAACTGTCAAATTCTAAGTAGTACTAAAAAAATACTGTATATCTCAATTTTACTTTACAGCGACTTATCTACACAGTTGCTTAACCCTGACATGTGGATATAAGCACTGACCCCCACAGGCTGAGGGGGACTAAAAGGCTCTAGACAGAAATGACGGTGCGGTTTGCAGCCAGAGGGAGAGATTTATGTTGTGTGTCAGGGATTTTCCTGAGGCAGGCTGGGTAAAAAGCTCCAGCGTCAGGTCTTTAAGTAGATGGGCCACTAAATAAACGGCTGGCATAACAAGGTTTCTGAATTCTCTCCTGCCTGAGCCTGGTTAAAAAAATAAATAAATAAAAAAAAGAAAGAAAAAAAATACAGATAAAAATTCATACACACACACACTTTTACCCATCACATAGGTAAACTGCAAGCCAAGACAGAGTGGAGCTCCTCTTTCATCCAAACTGGGGATGGACGAACGACAATTTCTACAACGAAAAAATGCTTACGTGCAGCAACATTAACAATCTCTGTCTGAAGCATAAACTATAGCTCAGAAATAGCAGCCAATGTATAAATGCTGTGTGATGGGGCGCGCACACACACACACACACACATATCCCAACCAACTGAAAGCTGCACGTTCCGCTCTCTGATCATCAATAATGAGCAGAAGCTGCCTGAAAACACACACACAGATAATAACTCACTCAACATTTAAGCTATGGCTAAGCAATACATTGAAAGCATGTGTGCAGACTCAAATTTAAGCACATATAATACATATAAAAACAAACACCCAGCTAAACATTAAAACACCCCCACACACGAGCTAATGAGCCTGTGTGTGTTTGCAGGCAAGGCTCCCCTGAGAGAGTGAACCCACAGAAATAACACTACACACGGAAGGAGGAGGAAAACTGCCTCGGAGAAAATCTGCTGAACAAATACAGCAGGAAACAAGAAGGAAATGGTGCTACATCTCTCCTCTAGCTTGCCTTAATGGCCACTGCTTTATATTTAGTCTGGTGACAAAAAGACAGATTAAAAACAGAGATTAGAGAAACACACAGCTGCTCTATATTACGCTGTTCTCCACATTCTCACAACTCTGACTGGTGAATTTATTTTATGATGATGACGACTAAGAGTAGAGGAAAAACAGAGCTGCAAAGTTGTAGTTTATTAAAAAAAAAAAGGTGAGCATGTTAATATATATTCATTTACCTTTAGTAGCTGAGCATTAAGGATTATTACAACTATAGCCATAATATGTTTTTTAGATATGACAAACACAGCAAAAAAAAGAAGGCATTTTTGAAATAGAAAAGACAAGGTTTTGTGAACAGAAAGCCCAGTTTGTTGAGAGCGTTTTAACCACACCAAAAAACAGAAGTAATCAAGTCAAACTGAACTGCACAGAAATACGTCAGAAACACTGTGACGCTGAAGTCAGGGTTTACCACCTTCTCTAGTCACCCATGAAAATATATATGCTCAAAGCAGAGTGTGTAGGTGTCTTGGTGGCAAAGAACAGCAATCAGTAAAGACATTAATCATAACCTGTAGCAAAGGCTACGTTTTCTAGGGCTGTCAGAGTGACTGCATCAACGAGGGGGGGGGGGGGGGGGGGGTAGA
>JAVDPK010044989.1:0-21848 GCA_034780415.1 Cichlasoma orientale
TGTGTGTGTGTGTGTGTGTGTGTGTGTGTGTGTGTGTGTGTGTGTGTGTGTGTGTGTGAGTGTGAGTGAGAGAGAGACACACAGAAAGAGAGACAGCGAGAGAGAGAGCGCAAGAGAGCCCAGTCTGCTCGTAGCCAGCCTCAGTCATGGCCCTCTTTAGCCTAATTAGATTAGGTGTGATTATCCCGGCTCTACCTTACAAGTGTACAGGCGGGATAAAGTGGCCACAAAGGCCAGCCTGTCACAGGCACCGGGCTCTGGTCTGCAGGTTATCAGGGTCCAGGGAGACACACCGCGTACATTGTTATTCATATCATCTACACACCGTTTTCTACTGTGCCTTTTTTACTTCTCTTCGTGCACTCATTCCCCCCCTTCCGTGTCTGTGGTGTCAAACTGGCGTAAGCACCAGCCAGGGTAACTGTCTTCCCCCCCCCCCCCCTCTTGTTCTGTCTGTCTGTCAGAAGACAAAACAACATGGCCCCAAGCACTCTGCAGTTTAGCCTACAGGGAGAAATGTCAGGCGCGCTTGTGTGTACGTGCATGCGTGAGTGTGTGCATGTTTTTCTGTAGACTTCAAGGAAAAGTGCTAAAAAAGAAAAGTTAACCCAAGTCTTCAACTAATGCAAGAAGACAAACGAACACAGCGAAGGCTAACATGCACACAAAAATGGCAAAGAAAGTGTTTAACCTTACTCTTAAGATCTGAATCTACTCCATTCTACTCTAAACACTTTATCGCTAGTGACCAAAATGTGCCAGAAGCATTGCAATGAGTCACTGAATGTCTCGTCACATCTCCAGCTTATTTGCATCATTTGTTTAATTTTTAAAAAGTGCTGAATAAAGTAGAAATATTACCAGTTTGTGTTCATATTATTAGGATCATATGCATATCTTTTTGTGTTAAATGCTTAAGAACTTTATCTTCTTTAGCAAAACTCACAAAGTTGTGTAGAAAGATGTTCACTCTTCTGAAAGTAAGTACCTCAGCATCTTGCTCAGTGTGCGGTAATATACTCTCTATACATTAGAAATTTCAACATTCAGTATGACCACAAATAAACTTCTCCTCTCTAATGCACACTCAATATACAGTAATTATGGCATATGTATACCTGCCAAAATGTGCGTGCCATAACACTGGCTCCAGTGGCATTTTTCATTCTGATTAATATGTGTTTGAAAATTTAACGAGATGATTTGCTACTCGGTTTCATTCTCTGAACTGCTCCACCATTTCCCCCTAAAAACATTTTCCACATACAGCTCAGCACTGACAGATTTCAGTTGGCCTCCATCAGTGAGTGTGTACGTGGAGAAAAAGAAGTGAATTATTTCACTCTGTTGATTAGACAGCAGTGCCCGCGATATTTATACACACTGTGCAGACTTTCCGTGTCGTCAGAACTGGGCATAGAAAGAGGCAGAAACAAAGTCTGACATACATTTAAAAAAAAAGAGACAAAAAGAAGAGAAGACTTTGAGTTACAGTAAGAAAATAAGTAATGAGACATACAGTATGATCTGAGAAAAGACTAGTATCTCATATAGTAGCCTGGTATTAATTCCACATTATTACTCATGCATCTAAACCCCAAGAAGAGCCGATATATCATACAAAAGTTAAGATTGCATATACCCTATGGCAAAAAGTGGACAGAGGGAGAAGAGTGAGCGGCGTGTGTGTGAGTGAGATGCAAGGTGGAATAACTCTATTAGAGAACCACAGGGACTACGCTGGCGAGAGAGCAAGACAGAGCACACGAGGATGAAGGAGAGCAAGAGTGAGCGAGACATTAGTACAAATGAATTAAACATCGGCCCAGAGATCTAAACTTCTGCTGAAAAAGAGGCAGACTAAATGGGTAGGAGGGAAGGAGGAAGAAGAGGAGGGAGGCTTCATAACTTTCCTGCGGCCACTAAATGTTCAATATAAGCTGTGCGAGGCTGCCAGCTTTATCAGTGACACAAATGAGCCCACACCCATTTGCGTGATTGGTGACTACGATCACAACTCTTTTGTTTCAGCTCATTTCTGTGCGAAAGGAAATGCTCGAAAAATGCCTGTCGATTTCAAAACTCCGCTGAGGATGATTGTTATACACCGCTCTCAGGCAATATTTACTTCCTTACTTCCACAACTGAGTCATGGTACTTAACTGTATGCCTGGAAAGCTGTTTACCCAGTCTGAAGGAGGTATTCTTACAATGATCAATGCCATTAGGGAAGACCTGCAGAGCTGTATTTCTGTCTAGGACCAGCAGAGGTCAAATGCATGGTGAAAGGTACTCCTCAGCTATCTGAAAACCATCTTATCTCTTCTTCTTCATGTTACTTTGTCAGTTCAACTAAAAAGAACATCTCTTTCTATAAGGTTTTCTCACTCTCGGCCTTCCTCATAAAGACTTCAGTCAACACCTTTCCTTGCCTCTGGTGCAGATGAATAAGCACTGGAGCCTGGAGAAAATTAAACATTAACAGTATGTCTCTTTTACACATCATTCTGCATAACAGTCTTCTCGTTTAGCTCCCCTCCTCGCCTTCAACACCACTCTGCATCCTCCAAACCAAACCAAACCAAACTACCCAGCTTTTCCAGAAAGGGGAGAGCGAGGCAAATACTGAGGGCAGAAAAACACATTTTGTCGACAAGCACAACATAACCCTCCTAAATCGGGGCTGGCCTGTCATGTTTGCTGCTCATAACCTGCTGCTTATAATCCTGCCTGCATCCTCTCCTGATCCATAAAGCAGAGCAGCCAGCCACTTAAACAGCAGCCAGGACTGCCATCACTAGCTCCTGCTAAGAAAAGGCCATAAAATGAGGAGAGGAGAGGAGCAGCAAAGAGAGAAGAGGAGAAAATAAAAGAGAGGAACAGGGTAATTGGATTGGGGGATCTTCTATTTGGCCAGGTCTGGTCTCTGTCATCACGCTCCAGGCCTGGCTTCTCTCCGTGCCTACAGTAGGTCTCAAACACATCAATACACTCACAAACAAATGAACACACACACACTTCCCTAGATGTGTAACTGCACTGAATTGTTACCAAGTTGTCCTGTGCACTGCTACAGCTTGCAGGGTGTTTAGCGTGCAGTGTTTTTTCTTTTTTTTTATAAGAGTGTTTGCATACTCCCTTAACAACTCACTAAATGGTTAAACAGATTACAGAGCGCAGTAAGTGGATTGTCACAGCTCTCTATCGCTCACTCAGGGTGCCTCTCCTGCGATTAAAAGTGGCCAGATTTCTCCCTCTCTCATGCTCTGTCTGTCTATACAAGCACACACGCATACACGCGCACACACACAGACACACATGCACGCACGTGTGTGCACACACACACACCAGTTTACATAGGAAACAGAGAGGTCATTCTCAGCCAAACGTGGTAGGAAAACCCTGTGATGCATTTCAGCTAGTCTTATGAGTTTCTAATTACTTATTCATAACAATATTAATAGTTAATAACAGTCTAAAAATCATAACATACATTAAACATAATAATTGTAACAATTATCACCATTGTTGACTTTTAGTTTTGCTTTCACTTACAGTGATATCTTCCAATCTGTTTCCATAAAAAGGCTTTGGCACTATCCTGAAATAAGGCTAATTAATAAGGATAATCTCTCATGGCCCGGGACTGCTGTTTAATCTCCCAAAGCTGTAACAAACTTTCAACTTCAGTTTTAACCTGACTGTGCCCATACCCATCCACTATCTCAGTAAAATACTGACACAGACAAAGAAATGTAAATGAGTGAAAGTTGACCTTTTTCTGCACATTTTTTAAAGCAGACAACCAGAACCAAAGAGATTTTCCCACACCGTCCAACCATCCCCAATAAGCACTAATTATGTGTTTCACGTTTGCACAGCCAGTCCAAGTGACATAAATTTCAGAAATGGGTCACACCCACAGACTGAATGCACGGTCTGTGTCTCCTCTTTGCATCATACGTGGCACTTCAGAACCATTAATAGTCCCAGACTGGCAAAGACTAAAGAGTATTTCTGGAGCTTCAAGTTGCACAGTTCTTCTTAGAGGAATCCTATGATAATAATCTTTTGATAAAGCTGCATTTTTTTTTATTGTTCACTTTTTTTTTTTTTGCCTTAAACTGAGTTTGGGAGACGGGGCATGGAGTCTATTCAGGTGACCTGCTTTCAGAGTTCATCTTGCTTCATTGTGCTGGTCTAAAAAGGAATCTGACAGCCATCTAGTGATCTAGATCTAGAGTTAGTCTATTTTTAATGCCCAGGTTGTTTTGTATCCAATCTCTGCTCATGTTTAAAAAAAAAAAAAAAAGAAAAAGAAAAAACAGTTAATGACTACATGCAGCCATAGGCCAAGAACTGCTACAGCTGCACCAAACTGTGTGTGCATTCATCTACTGGGACCTGAGTGTGTGTCTGTGTGTACATGCTCGCTGTCCACTCTTTGCATGTAGGCATCACTCCTATTTCAGCCACCCAGCCCCCACCCAAAGTACACACACGCACACCTACTCCTCTTCAGCTTCACCAGCGTCTCATCTTGCTCCTGGCCACTAGGCTACCCCCCTTGATGCACACACAAATAAAACACACACTTACAGCTCATTGATTTAAGTCAATGTGAGTGTATCCTAACCTTCCGAGGACGGTGTTTGAAGTCTCTCTTACCTCCCCAGACCCGCTCCCAGAGCCAGACACAGCCTAGAGTCCTGCAAGAGTGCAGTCAAACACACATACAACACACACAGAGAAGCAGCAGCTAGTGGTCCCATGCACACCACCCATACACACATTCCCACCAGGCTGAGAGGATGCCGCAGGCAGGGGCTACATACCCACAAACACACACACAAACACACTTACTTTCTCTGTGTATTACCAACACTAATGAGCTGATAGATGTTCAACAGAAGCAAAGAAGCAGACAATCATTTCCTCAGAGTAAGGCAAGAAGGGAGAGAAAATCAACAGTAGTAAGTGAAAATGTGTGTGTGCTGGTGTCTAGGGTCTTGTTTTATTTTCTCTCTGCCTCACAGCATCCAGGCTTCCAGAGGTTAAGGCTGAGCAATGGAGCAAAGCTAGCCAAACTGAGGCCTGCAGGTCCTGCTGGGACCCCTGTGGTGAGGTTGGGTTCTGTTTAGTTTGTCAGCAGGGAAAACAGACTAATGAGAGGAATTACTAAACAATCACATTCACAGAAAGAAACGGGAATGGGTGGGTCGGTGAGCACGGCTTATTCTATAAAAATGGCAGGAAAATATGCTTTACATTAAAGGTTTATTTAAAAAAAAAAAACTCCACTAAGATGAACTAAGTTGTCCCGTTTTATACAAATCATCATGCTGTTGAATTGCTGTTCCTCTCAAGCAGACAAAACTCCTAAATGATTCTTTCATAGACAAGGAAATCAAAAAAGGCTATAATGAAAGGTAGGCTGCCTTTTCATTTCTTTAACCCTAAGCTCATTATACAAACTCCTTTTACATGCACAGGGAAAAGATGGCTCTCTGCTGCCATGAGGTCTCCATGCTGCTCTCTGTGCCTCAGTTACCCAGCCTGTGCCCATTTCTTACTCAAATTACATTAAATTGAGTAAGATGAACCAACGTGTTCCCGTGACCCGGCATAGACAAGGAGTTCAGCCTAATTGGACAGACCTCTCAGACTGAGCATGTGAAGCAATGCAGCCAGCCCACGTTCTTCCAGTACCTCTATGATCTGTTACAGAGAAAAGAGGTCAGCACCACCCAAAGCAAAGGGTGAAGACTCCTCCAAAAGAAGAAGAAAATCTTTGAGGAAGGTGTTGAGTTAGAGAAGGTTGACGGACACAGAGAGAAAAAGGGAAATGAGTAAGAGTATGCACACCTGTGTGTATGGTGTATGCATGCATTAACAATATGTTGAAATGCAGAAAAACTGCAACCTGACTGTTCTCCATCCATGACCTAACAAAATTCCTTCAAGCCTGATCAAAGCCTGAGCCACTACAGCACTTAATGATGCCAAACCCCCTTAAAGCACTTATTTCCAACTATGCAATTTGGTTGTAATTTAAGAAAAATAAAAAAATTAAATAAAATCCTGTCACTTTCTGTGAAGAAACAGCCATCTGTTAGTGCAAGATTCTCAGTTTCTGCTCATTAATCACGGGTGAGAATTGGGTCGGAACATCAGGTGAAAGACGCTGTTACATTCAAATTAAACTTCTGTCAGTTATCTGCCTGGGGGCAGATGAGCAGTTGTTAACATGGCACACTGTTTACCTCTTCTACTCTGTTCCAGGGAATAGGAAAAAACTGACAAATAACATTAATAAAAATGAAGCTTGACCTGGGCACAAGCAATTATCAGAATGTATCTGGTGAGCTGCAAAGCTAATTTGTTACATGTACAAAACCTGGACTGAAAAAAATCAGTGGCATGAAGTCTTATGAAACTATGAGTCCAAATTTGAAATTTGTGGTTCAAATCATCACCAATATGTACGGAAGGTGTTGGGAGAGATCTATAAAACACGGCGGAGGTTCTGCCAGTGGTGTTGGGGGTCTTGTCAAAATTGGTGGAATTATGAACACAAAAAGTACCATCAGATTTTGATCCACCATGCAATACCATGTGGAAACCACCTGATGGGCAGTAGCTTCATTTTTCAGCATGACAATGATCCCAAACACACTGCCAATGCAGTAAAAGCATACCTGGACAGACCAGACCTCAACATTATTGAAGCACTGCGGGATCGTGTTGATAGAACAGAACACAAAACCGCCAGCATCCGAAGAGCATGTCAAGAAGCCTGGACTAGTGCTCCTAAATTACGAGTAATCTTGCCTAAGAGAGTGCAGGCTGTGTTGAAGAACGAAAGTGGTCATACAAAATATTGACTTTCAAGCTTGTTAGAATTGTAAAAACTCTATTTTTATCCTGTATATCCTGTATTTTCATATATGTTTTCACATTTCAATGTATTGCTGAACCTTTTTCTCATTTTCCTGAAAGAAAAGAATGAGTGGTGGTTCAAGAGATTTGCACAGTCCTGTGGAGCTGTGCACAGGTTTGAGAATTTAGTATTTAGGTGATACACTAACAGCTTTTTTCTTATCTAATCTGTTCTTGAACTTCACCCCTGGCATATTTCATTAGTTGTGGAAAATTTAAGTAAGTCAGGTCATTTTAAAAAGAATAAACTCATAGCTTGTTGAAATATAATTTAGAGAATAAACAGGTCATAATATCTTTATGAAATGTGTTAAATCATTTCAGGTTTTTATCCATTAAAAGCAAGTTTTCTCAATCACTGTCATTAGAGATCATGAAGAGACATGTTCATTAAAGGGTACTGGGGCACATGTGATTGGGCAAAGAGGTTATGTCAAAGATTAAAAAATATTGAAAACTACTGGCAAATTCAGCTTAATACTGAGTAACAATGCACAGCACACAAGCATGCCCTATTGCTGAGAAAACTGTCAACGAAAAGAAAAAGGTAAACAATGTTAGTGGTGGTTAAATTAAAAGGAAACTAATGCTGTCTCTGTAAGTACAAACCCAGATGCTTATTCAGAGCAAAGTTGACCTACTAACCTTGCACACAAGCCTGTGTAAACACACACACACGCACACAAGTACACAACCCTACAATCACCCACTTACCCTTTGCCACTGGTGAAAAGCAACAAGATCTCTTAACAACAGCTCGTCTTTTTCAATAAATTTTGCATGAAAACATGCCGCTGGAGCACCAAGTTGCCTGCTGTCATACTAGAGGAGTCTTAAATGTTTAATGACAACAACACCAAACACATGTGCGCGCACACAGAGTCGGTGTCAGGGTGCCGCTCTGAGGGGCCCCTCTTTCATCCTGACAGACACTATAAAGCTCCTGAGCCTCTTCTCCACCCCGCCCCGCCATCAGCATAGCACCGCTGTACTCCTCTCCTATCACCCAGCAAGAAAACCTGGATGTAAATGAGGTCGGAGCATAATAGTATGTTTGAGTGTGCAGGTGTTTGTGTTCAAGTGGTGAGGATCAGGGGCTTACGTAGACCCTACCCCCATTGCCATAAAGAACAGAACAAGAATGGAAATGGAAAAGGAAGAGGAAGTGGCTTGTCATAGGATATACAGTAAAAAGGGAAAAAAATGTTTTACATATTCCTGAAACATCTCATTGCTTCTGCATTTCTTCTGCTAAAAGAGGACATGTTAGGCACCTAAACTCCCGTGAGAGCATCTGGGGAATAACAAGAACATCTACATCAAGCAGGTTTTGGACAGTAATATCCCATCAGTAGGAAAGGCAGCCATACTGAGAGCTATCCAACGTGTGGTGTTGTTACGCTGACTGTTAAAAAGTCGAAATTAAGCTGAAAAATTACCTTTTTCGTGTTTTTTTTTTCCCATCTCAAAAACTATTAATTTAAAAACTGCAACTGTCCATTTTAAAGTAATATACATCACATTATTTAGAGAATAATGTATTTAGTGACTACCTAATATCATTAGCATTTCCTTTAATTCTAACTTGAAGACAAGACATTTATATTTTAGCTTTCAAAGGATGAGGAACCATATTATTTCCCTGATATAACTAAAAGAAAAGATGATCTTTAAATACTGTATACATGTAAAATGTAGAGGTTTTAGCCCAGAGGTGTTGCATCGCATTGCAACAGATTTCACAGTTGTACCTATTAAAGTGGCTACTGACTCAATACGCCACATCATTTATTGGGTCAGCGCCACATGTCAAAATTATTCAATCTTCAAACCTCCACGGCTTTAGGCAGTTTGAAATAAATCAGCACTGCCACAGGTGGAAATGCACGCGCGCGCGCACACCCCAACAAACTTACACAAATATGCACACAGACAAGCTAAAGCAGGGTCAGAGATAAAAGAAGAGATTCCTATCAATGCTAAAGGATATTGAAGCCTTAATAAGAAAATGGATATAGTCTGCTGGCCTTACATTTCACTGTTAGCTTTATTTGTTTTCCTGATATTGATCTAAGAAAGGCAATATGTAATGGCGTCAAATAAATGGAACACTTTTCCTTTAAAAGCAAATATCCAGGCTCTGGCCACACAGAGAAATCTTGAGGCCCAGGCTTTTCACTGATGACCAACCAGAGTGATGAAAAATCAAGTGTTGAATACACAGACTTGATTAAAATATGTTATTATCAACAAATATGTCCCGTCTTTAATTCTAAATAAACAAGAAACCACATCCTGAATAATACATAAATGTTTAATAATATTCCTGATCATGCTTGTGTTTCCCCTCAATCTCATCTATGTACAATACTTCCTAAATACATAAAATTCATGTTCACAAAGATAAGATTTTCTTCTGTTATTAGCATATACTTCACGTAATGAGACACAGCACACAGACGAAATTGTTTGAGTATGTTAACAAAACAAAAAGTTCTTAGATATACTATACTGCATTTTTGGTTTCTTACAGCCACTGCTGTAGTGATAAGTTTCCTCATCTGACTGCACAGTTGCATCAAGAATACATCTGAGGAATGGAGATTTTAGTCAGATCAAACAGTTATAAAATCATAAGCTGTCGTACGGCTATTACTGCATGTTTTTGTAAGGAAGGGAAAAAAAAAAAAAAAAAGAAAACTATGAAAAGCCTAGAAAATACTGCCTCAAAATATTTTCTCCCAGAAAACTTTATGTGCCAAGTTTAAACATAATATAAGCATTCCTTAAAAACAACTTTGTCAGTTAATCTGCCAATGACTTCTTCAACTAATCATTTATCCGAAATTGAAAAGTGCCCGTGATCATTTCCTGGAGCTGAAGATGATGCCTGCCTGTCTATGACCAGCACTAATACCACATTTGCCACTTAATTCTCAGCTGAAGAACTAATGAATTAATCGACTTAAGGTTTTTTTCTACTGTGAAATAAATTCACCCTGTCCATGAGTTTCCATGCAAGTAACATGGGGGAACTAAAGTCTTGTAAACTGTTGTGTAGCACAGCAGCTGCTTTGTATCACTCTTGGGATCCTCAGCTTAATGCACACATCTGTGCCATTCAATGTGACAGGCAACAACCGAGTACCAGTCGTATTACAGTGGCCTCCAATCACATTAGAGAATGCAGCATTGGGGGAGGGATTGAGAGTGCTATACCGGCAGACGCAAAGAGAGGCCTCTAAGGTAGTTATACCTGTAGTGGAGTGTACACTTGTTAATACACTGAACCTGTTCCTCGTCTGTATTACAGTCTTTAGAAGACATACACTTGCAAGTGAAGATGTCCTTTGCCAACTTTTCTAACTTTAATAAGGCACTCTCGTTTATTGTTTTTTTCCTGGCATAGGCAACAAAGACATTTGGAGGTGCATATAATCTTGTTATGTTTCTAGACTTATTGCTGCAGGGTCCAGAGGGTGAAAAGTGCAGTTAAAGACATCAGAAATCATCTGGTGACCAAAACATTCAGTAAAAACTGAACCTGTGCCACATTCCTAACTACCATCTATTTTTATATCGCCGTGAGATTTTCTCTTTCAAGAGGGAACTATATCGCATTACACAGGCCTGTGCCGCCCAGTACTTGATGGCAAGGAGAAATGAAGAAAGAAAAGGAACGCTGGATTGATGGATGGAAGGATCGAGTGATGGATGGACGGCTGGAGGAGCTGAGACCGAGCTCCACATTTACGTCTGTATTACACCAATCAGCATATTCTGCTCTCCTGTGGTCCTGTGGAGTCGACAGCACTAAGACTTGTTTGGGTATCTTTGTGTCTACGTGTGCTGTCAACTCACAAATAACTTACCCCTTTTTCTCTGCCTTATCTTTACTCTTGTCCTTGTCTCTGTCTCGTCCTCTCTCCTTGTCTTTTTCCCTGTCCCGGTCGCGGCCCTTGCGCCGGTTCCGGTCGCGCTCTCTGCTGTGGCTGCGGCTCCGTTTGCGGCTGTGGCTACCTCGCCGGCTGCGACTGCCGCTCTTACTGCGAGACCGCTGGTGGCGAGAATGAGACCTAAAAGAGATGAGAGGTCAAATTAAAGCAGCTAAACCACTTGATATTCTTGTTCTCATTTTTGGCACAGTGAATAAGAAAACTTTCTGCCATGTAAATGTCTATATTTCCCAGAATGCCTTTTAATCACTAAATGTCAAATCAAATGTGGCTGAAATTGTTTCACTCTGCAAAAGTGTGGCAGGGGTGATGGGGAAACAAATAGGAATAGTAGGTGAAATACAATTCAGTTTTATTTATATAGCACCAAATCATAACCGGAGTCACCTCAAGGTGCTTTATTCTGTAAGGTAAAGACTCTACAATGTAAGACAGAAATTCTCAGAACTAGAATCCAGTAATAACAAGTATGGGAAATGAAACACAACACAGTCCAAGTTTTAGGAGATGGTGACTTCACACTAGGACATAAGATCTCTGTCCAAAAATCTGGGAAGGCCACAGCTCTGACAGTAATGTTGTAATATAATGTCGCAGGAGGCTGGAGGATTCATTTCCTACTTCTAGACTATACCAGCGACAGAGCACCGATTCACAGTTCACTTTGTTCACGTACAGCAGCGGACACAAGTGGATGGATATTAGGTTCACATTTAAAATGGTTTTAAGTCATTCCCTCTTTCAAACTTTGGATTTTCAAGCTGTTTCTATGCTGTTGTGCAACGCAGCTTCCGATCCAATCCCGCTTTACTTATAAAGCGCTTTAAATCACCCACAGGGGCCAAAGTGCTGTACAGTAGAACAATAAAATACATAAAACACAACTCAATAAGTACATAAAACCTAAGAGACACATAATATATATATATAAAATACACAAAACATTTAAACACAGCTCACAGACTCTGCATTTTACTTTGTGTTAAAAGCCAAAGGGAAGAGGCGAGTTTTTAAAAGTGATTTAAAATGAGTGAGTGATGAGGCCTGTCTAACATGCAATGGCAGATCATTCCACAGATTTGGTGCTGCCACAGCAAAAGCTGAGCTTAAGCCTAGTTTTAGGCACTGTCAGTCAGGAGCAGCTGATCTGCTGACCTGGGAGACCAGGTGGGAGTATATGAGTGTAGCAGCTCAGAGAGGTAAGGTGGGGCAAGTCCATTTCAAGTCCAGCTTAAGTATACCAGCTAAGTTAATCGTTGAGCTTTTCTATACAAATATAAAAAACAAAACCCCAGTGCTTATGCCCAACAAAGGATCAATTTAGGCCACTCAAGCTGCCAGGCTTTCAAACCGTAGTGGAAATCGTACATAGCAACACTTTAAGGTTTGCATCTGCTAAAACACAAAATGAAACTCTCCAAGATCAAATTTCACAGGAGTTGATAAATTCATCCGTCACTGGGCCGGCGTAATAATAGTTATACACAACCCCACACACCATAAACACACACGCACAGAAAACCACACCGACACTTTAGAAATTGAGCCAATTAGAGGCTGGCTCAGAGGAAGACCTATCATCAGTATTGATCCTGACACTGGCCCTCTGGTCTCAAAAGATTTGCAGTGGGAGATTTACTTTGTTAGCCATGACACACAAACATACATTTTGGACACAGAAAAGGGAAAATTGAAAGTTCAATTTATATCTCAATGAGCTACATACGTAAAAGACATGTAATACTGAAATATAAACTTATTGATGTGTCATTGCACGTGTTCATATCAATGCAGAAATGTGCTGCAAGTGTTTGTGTACGTGTGTGCGAGGGGGGGGGGGGGGTCGTGATTTGAAACCCCAGTAGAAATCAGCAGCTGAGATGCCGTTATTTTCCATCATCTATCATTTTATTGATTTGTCTATAAAAACAGTCAAACCTGCTGTCCACGAGCTTTATTGCTTTCCCCCCTTTATTAGTTTGCAGTTTGGGACATCCAGAGCTGTCTCTCTGCCGACAGAAAACTAATCATTTTCTTCAGACGCCTGTCACCATCCTAACAGACAACACTCTGACAACTGTTGCAATCAATTAGGCCGGGGCAATCCTGATCATCGGAGAGTCGCTGCTCTGTTTCTGCTCTCTAAGTCTCCACAGGAGGAAAAAAAAAGAAGCCGTATTTGAAGTTCTTTTTTTTTTGTAAGACGCTGAAGTGAAATCTAAAAAAAAAAACATTAAGTGAAAGGAAAAATGTCTCAGAAGCAAAAATCAAGCATGTACCAATATCTTTGAAACAATTAGTACACAGCATGTATATAAATCAGTTAAACTTTTTTGCATTTTTGTCTAAAAATGAACAAAAATGATAAACCAAATTAAAAGAAAAGCAAGCTAATTTCCTGTTGATCAACTAATCAATTAAATGACTACCAATACTATTTTAATACTATAGTTATCTGAAAAGCAATAACCCTTTATGGTATAATTGCATTTGCAGAACTAATTGTTACTATACGTCTGATTCAGAGGTAAAAGTGAAAGCAGGCTTTAGTCACAGGACATTTGATTAGTGTGTTAAATACAGCCTTTACTGGAACTATAATTCAGCCAGACAGGGAATCACTTCTAAAGGGAAAAAAACAAAAGAAAGAAAAACCTTGGAGTTTTGGGGGTTATAGCGTCTCCAAGTGAGATAATCCATCAATGGCCCCAACTGACCTTAGAATGAGTGAATATATGCGTTGACAATGCGTCTGTATGTTTTTAATCAGCAGTACATGAGAAGAAATACAACAGAGTTGCAGTGTTCCAAGTCCTAGTCCTATATTTACAGCCAAGCAAGTTGTGGTCAGAAGCAGCAGATCCAATAAATAGAACTTCCCTCTCTCCCTCTTTCTCCGTCTCCCGTTCCCTTTCTCCCTCTGATGGCAAAGAAAACAGCCCACTTCTGGGGTGTGCAGCAAATTAAATTTACTGTAGTTAATAGAGTGAGCCTATGCTGCTAAATGTCAATTTCCTGACCAAGTCCTTCCCCTTGGAGAATGATTAGCTAATTTAAGGCTGGGGATAAATGGGCTAATGCAGGACACACACAGATAAACAGCCACAGTTGGACCCCATTCCAAGCCCTTCCCCTGCTTTACATTTTATTGGCCTTATTATCTCCAGGGAAAATGGGTCCCCCTATGACCTAAACATATTTTCATTTCTAATAAAAGGCCCTTGCTGGTTGCCCCCATGTGCAGACCGCCTCCCTGCACACACATACATGCGCGCACACTCCCCCCTCACAGCCTCCTTCCTCCATTCCTTCCTCGTTTCATCGTCCAATCCATTAAATCGAAGCTCTGCAATTGGCTGGGACCATTTTCCCGGTGAATTATCAATAGAGTAATTATGCTCCATGTTGGGAGCTGGGCTGAAGCTTATCGCCGCTGACCCCCCAGCGCGCGCCAGGATATGATCCCTCACCACAGCCCATTGGGGTAATTATGTGGACGGGTGTGAAGCTGGATGGTGTTTTACCTTTATCTGTATTCTATTTCTGTTTTCATTGAAAATTGGACATTAATGGCAGCTACGCGATACCACTAGTGTCAGATACAGGTGAACGTCTCCAATGGAATCTGACCCAAGTCAAATCATTATTCACAGTTCACAGTGCAGGGATGGGCAGCATGTGAACCCACACACACAAACACAGAAAAAGACCAATCATCCGCACTGTTCCTTTAACCTTATCTGGTGCCTGTTTGAGCAGACGCAATGGACATTCACACTGTTTTTTCCTTTTTCCAACCTCCGTCCTCTGCTGGGAAGACAAAACAAAGTTCAGGTCCGTGTTTTTCCTGTGGTAGAAAACACCAACACAACTGCTCATCTCCTCGGTAATGCCACAAGTGTCACGCTTTGCCATTAGCCTGGTGCAGCAAAGCAGTGATTAATGGCGGTGTAACTTTAACTATTTCACATTTCAGAAGACACTGGCAACAGTTACCCCCTAACTGACCAGCAATACAATAAGAAATAGACACGTCGCGTAAAAACGACCATCTCAGTTTTCTTGCAAGATCCTGTATTTACAAAATGACTGATAACTTTTAATTTGCATTTAACCATCAGCACAGGCTGCTGCAAATGTGTCAATAGGGGAACAAAGTCCTGCAACACTTCGAAACTAGCATCCAGGCCAGCCTTATTTAAAGACTGTCATTTTTCTGAGACTTTGGGTAATGTAGCATATTCCATTTTGAGCTAAAAGTAAGTGAATTTTGAACACTTTGTCACCTTACAAAAGATATGACAAAATTATCATAATTTCTTAACAATTACAGTCTTCAATAACATCATTGCATCTTTTTAAAATGAGTTTGTGTTTTACAAAGAAATGCAAACATTAACAATACATTCCAAAGGGGCAGCAGACTCAGATGTGACTTTCAAAATATGTTTGTGGCATATCAGAAATGACAGGCTACAGTATTTACTATTAAGTGGACCCGCATGAAGGAGGAGAAGGGCACATAAACTTAAAAATGTTTTCAGACAGCATGACACTGAAACAATTTAAAAAAAACAACAACAACAGGACCTGAAACCTATGACCAAACATGGTTTGCATGCAAACTGCATGCAAAAAGACAAGCTTTCAAGTTGCTTGCCATAAGGTATTTTTAATCACTGCAGAAGGAAAATTTTGGAAACCCAAAATGTTAAAATAAAAACAGCATTTTTGCATTGTCTGGACAGTGCATTTTACTAGAATATGTAGGACAATTAAACCTGTTAAGTTAATGGTACAGCATTTGATTAAAGCACTCTCCAGCCGCAATCACACACACACGC
The DNA here is from genome assembly GCA_034780415.1 of Cichlasoma orientale. Lineage (NCBI taxonomy): Eukaryota > Metazoa > Chordata > Actinopteri > Cichliformes > Cichlidae > Cichlasoma > Cichlasoma orientale. The sequence continues at coordinate 15,740 of JAVDPK010044989.1, forward strand.
ACACACACACACAAAGTAGAAAAAAGCTTGCCAGTTGACTTTTCCAAGCAATAGACAGATTGAAAAAGAAATGGGCCTATTGAAAGCAAGACGAGCCACATTTGAAGAACTTCATTAATGCACTGTTCCCTGCAGAGTTATTTCCAGTGACAGAGCACACAGCAGCAGCTTCATGTTCAAGTTAAAAGTCACTTTTCTTTTTTTTATGCAATTTCAATGTGTCTAAAAGCACCTTGAGTGAGCAATGTGCATTTCCTGCTGCCAAAAGACGTGGAAAACAGCTGTTCCTGCCCGACGCTGCCTGCTGAATGGAATGCAAATATGTTAACCATCCAGAATTTATTACTTTTGAGTGCTCTTCAAACGCAACGGCAGACACAAGTTTAATTTATGATATTCCTCTAATTATGAGAGCTGTTGAAATCATTTCCCAAGCTGCTTCCTCCTTCCAAGCAGCCACAATATCTGCTCCCTTGGTTCACAGTACACGCACACACGCACACACTCAGACAGATTCAGTCATCCACTGTGCACACCCACACAGAAACATAAATACACACACACACGGAATCACTGCAAAGTAGCTGATTGTGAGCACAATTAACACAGCAAAGACGGAGCATGAAAGATTCACAGAAATGTTTTTTTCTTCATTCCGCTCTGCTTCATAAAAGCAAAGTTTAGATTTGTCATAATCTTCAGTTTGCTTTTAATTTGGCAGTCGTCAACACAAACGTCTGCAATGCCCTGCTATGTTGTGAAACAGAAATGAGACCCCATGCAGGCCACCCACTCACTATCTCCCATACACACCCAAGCACACACACACACACGGTTACAGCCACAAGCCACAAGGTCAAGTCATTTAGCAGAGTTCAAAGGCCTTCAAAGATCCCTCAGATCTATATGAACCTAAACGGCCAGCCAACGATGAGGGAAAAGATGACTTTCTGCAACAAGATACAGTTTCCATGTGCTGGCTTGCATGTGTATATGCCCATGTATGTGCATGTGCCGCTGGATGCACATGTGTTGATTACCCGCCGTCTTCATTGGCACATATGCACAGTGTCACTCAGCCTCTCCATCGCAATCCTAAACTTGGCCGTCTGGTGTGCACCCGCAACCTTTGACCTCCTTGCAGCCACAGCTTGACATGACACCCATTAGCAGCTGGAGCTGGGGTTGGCCCAGCCACTCACTCTGACACAAGGTCAAGTGGAGGTCACACTCAGACTAGGTGCTAACTTGCAAACTCGCTCACAGCCACTCACGCATTTGAAACCCACTTTTTCCCTCCTTCCGAATCCATCGCGGCTCGGAACAATTAGGTACGCCGACTTAGAGAGTTGTTTTGGATGTCATTGTCTCCATCGGTAAGTGGGTGGAATGCATGAAGGAAGGAAAAAGTGGAAGGACAAATGAAGAAGAGAAGGAGAACAGGCTTGGCAAGGAGACAATAGGTGAAGGACAGCAGGAGGCTAAGGAGGGAAAAGAAAAGATAACATTAAAAAAAGGAAAGATTATAAAAGTTGGAGAGTCAAGAACAACCACGGTTTAAAAAAAAAAAAAAGCGAGGGAAAATGAAAAAGAAATTCGGACTTATGGAGAAGACAGAGCAGACAGCCGTACTTCACATCAAGCTGGCTCCAATTAGCAGGTGTGCTCTCAGACGCTCACTCTCCCTCTCTCTCTCTGGTCAGGGAAGATGTATTTTTCTGCCTTTTATACGCATGTATTTATGAAGTGGTAGGAGATCTGAGGGCCCTTAGCATAACAGCCTTTTATTGTTTAAATGTGGACTGCTCGGCCCCGTGTGCTTAAGTGATTTAGGAACCTCACAACTCCGGTATAAGAAAAATCATAAACGCTGAGACAAACCATGTGGGTGGACTGTAAAAGGCACTGAGGAACGGGCCGACAAAAAGCAGACACACATTCCACTACTAAAGGGAAACTACACTTAATTAAACACCCAAGACACAACTGGAATAGTGCCCTGTAAAAAACATGGAACTATTAGTTTCCCCTCTTCGGCGGAATAACATAAAGTTGTCTTCTAACAGAACAGAGACTTGTCTCATAAAGAAGTTTCTAAAAATCATTTTTTTATGAAACTGTCGAGATTGAACAAGGAGAGAGAAACACTGGAAGAGAGATCAAGAAAGAGAATAGAAAGAGAAAACACTCGTACCCTTCGAGGAAAAAGCCCACTTCTGTCACTTCACATAGTCTACATGTCCTGTGCATAGAAGTAGGAGAGGTCTGATTTTTACCTTTTTTTCTTTTTTTTTTACTGCTCACAGACAAACACAAACACAGAACTTTATGACTGGAGAGAACCTGAGAGGTTCCGGTTTCCTAAACATTGAGCACAAAAATATACAAACATATAGACCAGCTCTGGCACAATTTAGCTTGTGCACTGATAGTTTAAAGTATACCTTGACAACTCCATTTTTATACATACACCATGCTGAACATACAGCTTTAATCGCTAAAGGAATTTCACTGTTTAAGCCTACTTTATATCTTTCTATATTATATAGTATTAATGTTTTACTTACAGATATTACAATTCAAGTTAAAAAGTCACACGTTAATAAACAAATTTGCCAGTACGGTCCAAAAGATGCACGGTATGAGTGTCATTCCTTACACATCTGCAGTGGCACATTGGTGCACATTTTGTTATCCCACTTTTAATGTCAATATCGTACTGAGTTTACAGAGAAATCTGCCCAACTTCCACTCCAGCAAAACCGTTGACTGCATTTAAAATAATTACATTTCCCGGCTTTGATTTGAAGCCAAAATCTGAACGTCAAGTTCTCTGTTCAGCCAGTCACAGAAACGCTCTGCTCCTTTGTTCAACCAATCACACGACAGTTGGCCACGTATCCTTTGGCCGATCCATCTATCTCCACTTCCTCCTCATGTCCTCGACTCTGCCAAAACCCAAATGGATACATAGAGCAAAAAAAGGAAGACAAATTTCAAACAGAAAACCTCATGCGCATGCTGAGAAAGTGTTTCATTACTTTTAAAAAGATTGTCAAGGTTTCAGTCAAGGCGCACATGATCCTCGTTTCATTTCTCTGCCATTCTCTCTCATTTTTCTTCTCTTTTTCCACAAATAAATTACCAAATGTGTGAGTGAAACCACGTGCGTGTGTGTGTGGTTGCTTTGCTTGTCCAAAGAGAACTGACAAGTGCAGGCAGTCGATCCATTAGCTGGCAATTTGCTCTCAAGTTGTCCAGAGGGGGGGGTGCATCAGGGGGAGAAGGTTTTTTTGGCAAGACAATGCACATGGCTCTGCTGAGGACAAGTTAAGTGAGGTGCTCACACACATAATCCTAGGCCATAACTCAAACACCCCTATAAGACATGCACTCTTACACACAGCCTAAATGGAAATCACTGCCTCGATAATGAAAACAAGTCTGTTGTAAAAACTGGATGCATTTACTAATGCTCAAAAATCATTATAGTCTGAAAAGGGCTGTGCCAGCAAATTTTAAACATGAACTATATATATGTCTACATATGCATCCTCAAAGTTCAAGTGTCCATATGGCCCGAGTCAGTACACAACTAGAGTACAAGGTAAACATGGCTGACTGAGGTTTGTCCATGCATGCTCTCTGAGCTCAGGTCTCAATGGACTGGCTCAAAACCTGGCCAGTGAATCTCTCGCTCACTCTCACACACACACACACACACACACACACACACACACACACACACACACACACACCTCCCGCCCCCCCCTCCCTCCATGTGTGTAGTATGTTTAAGAGTGAAAAGAAGAACTGTGGACAGACGGTGGCGTTTATCTGTGCATAAATTAAGAGCAGAAGCTGTTAATTAAAAGGGGGAAAAATAACCACGGATGAAATAAAACTTTGCTAATCGACTGCTTGGCAAGGTGACCTCTGAGTGCGCCGGCCATCGTTCTAGGACCTGCTGTCCTGCTGGGCGAGTGACACGGCAGGACAATGTGCAGGTCTGACTGTGAAAAGCAGGCAACTGGTAGAGCGCCCTCTTCTCTTTACTCTCTCGCTCTCTATCAATGCATCTCTAGCTCGCTCTACCCTCCTTCTCCGCCCAGAGTGTTATTAGACCCAGAGCTCCGCTGCGGCTCCAAACAGCTCAATGACAACACACAGGGCCTGCCAATTAGAAATAATTAGACAGTCATTTCAGTGGCAAGTCTTTTTAAGTGCATATATAACGATGCAATGATGCTTATTAGCCGGCCTGAGCCAGCGAGGACCAGGGCCTCAAACGCTTTGGTGCTGGAGAAAATAATTATGCCAGTGATCACAAAGCGAGCTGCACATCTCTGTACTTCACCTCCACGCGTTTCAAAAATCCACTTCATTAGCTCCCGTAATTAATCCTCCATTAATTGCAGGAAAAGCCCAGTTTACCTCCCTTCGTTTCTAATTATCATCTTATAAATAGTTATGGTTCTAATTAATGTGTTCATTAGGCAGGATATTTCTCTCAAAGCCTCGCTGGGAGCCAAAGGTCCGGCTCGGCTCTCTCTGAAGCCTAACCAGCCAGAAGGTGAGGCCATCCTGCCTGCATTTGCTTTTATTTTACTACATTCAACCTCCTAATTGGCATTTAAAACCCAATTTGGAAGAACTTCAAGAAGCTTAAATAGGAGAGAGAGACAGAGAAAAAGCAGGAAGGAGAGTGAGAGAGATACATTTGGTGTTCATTTTCCTATGCCAGAGCTAAAAGCGTTTCTGTCTCCGTCTTTCTCGGTCTGGCCAGACGGATGAGGCTTTTCACTGTCATAAAGTGAACACAATGAGGGCTGATTGCATGTTATTAATGTTTGGCGATTTAGTGGTTTTATTTGCAAAACAGTGAATCTGTTTCTCTACCCAAAAAATAACAGTGGGAATGACATACTTCTTCTCAGTTTCAGTGATCAAAGAACTAAATTCTGTCTTTGGTATACAAATAGAAATTAACTATAGGCCGGTGTCTATGATGCCTAATTAATCTTGACTTCCACTGGCGAAACAATGGGAAAAAAAACAAAACAAAACCTCAATTATCAGAGATATGATCTTAAAACTTTTTCATCATTTTTATTCAACTTTTGTTATGACAAGACCTATATAAACTTAAAGATTTTAAACTGTGATAAGAATTTATAAAGTTATTAAAACAATTATTTTGAAATACTTCTATCATGCATCTTCAAATCCTTTTCGCTCAGGACAAATAATGTTGATTTTCTTCTGTTTTATATTAAAATATGATTGCTGTATTTAGAACTTCTGCTCCAGGGCAGCACAGTGGTGCAGTGATTAGCACTGCTGCCTCACAGCAAGAAGGTCCTGGGTTCAAGTCCGCTGGCTGGCTGGGCCCTCTCTGTGTAGAGTTTTGCATGTTGTGCTTGCATGAGCTCTCTCCAGGTACTCTGGCTTCCTCCTACAGTCCAGACCTTTTACCAGATATTTTATTTTCCCAAATAAACAATGTGATTTTCTGCATGTTCACAGTGATTAGGGACTACAGTCAGGGTTTTTTATACTGATAATAATAGTCACTAGTTGAACAGGCAGGCTGAAAATATGCACGGGCAACTAACATATCTTTGAATGTATAACTCAAAGTGCAAGTATAGTAATAATGTTATGTGATGATCTAGGGAAATACATAATTTCCTTACTTTACAACCATGTTAATGAGAATGATGAGCTCAAGTGTGAATGATCTTTTCTAATTTTCAAATAACTTTTTGCTTTGAACCCAGATCAATGCGCTCAAATCATTTGTGACACGATTAGGTGACCGATGCCTGAGAGATTCCTCTTTCCCCCTCAATGAACCAACATTAAAAAAATAAAATAAAATAAAATACGGTGACTACCTTTTCAAACCAAGGCTATAATGTAACAGGCTTTATGCGTCATTACTACACATTTGTTTAACAGATGGATAAAATGAGTAAAGGGACCAGTCTATGCCGTCTGTGATGTTAAACTCGTCTTTGTTTAGGACCATCGAATTTTTGTGCGTGTGTGCGAGTGCAGACTACAGCTAGGTTTCTACCCAGGGGAGTGGGCTAGTGAGTTGTGAGCC
>JAVDPK010045015.1:0-21845 GCA_034780415.1 Cichlasoma orientale
GTGCCAGCTGGGCTTTGTCCACAAATGTGAACACTTCTTCTAAGATGGCGGGTGGTAAAATTGATGTGAGTTTCTGCGTTTTTAGTATTATATCTAAGTTATGACCACAAGAATAGCTCTGAGCAGATGTTCAGCTTCAGTAAGGTTAGTGCTGCCCCCACAGCAGTTAGGATGTTTATACATCAAATAATTCTGCATGACTTTCAAGTGAGACAGAGCTTTTGGTTAGATATTTTAGATTTCCGGAGTCTTCTCTCATCTTTCTTCATTGCCTCTAAATGCTTGTTGGTTACCCGTGCAGATGTTTTACTCTCCTCTTCCCACGGCAGTGAAAGAAACATTTCAGAGTGCGAAGGAGGAGGAAGGAAGGAAAAAAAAAAAAAAAAAAGATACTGTCATTTCCATTTCCTCTGCTCTCCTTTCCCTCCATGTGTCCTTGTCCTTTTATACAGAAACTAATAAACTGTCCGTCCTCTGATGTGCCTGTCTGGAGTTCAGAGAGCAAAGATCAGGACAGATCAGAACAGATCAAATAAAATAAGTCTGACAGTCTTTCTGCTCTTCCCTTCCTACCTTTTTTCATGCCTGTGATTCATTCTGCATTCTCTCCCTTAACCTATCATCTTCTAATCTTTTATTCTAACCTCCTCTCCCTTTTTGATGGTCTCCTCCTTCATCTTTTTTTTCTTTATCTTCACTGCCGTTCCCGTAATCACTCCCTCCTTTTGGCTTTTATCTCCACTTCCTCAATATCCTTTTTACTGCCTCTGCCTCCTTCCTTCCTCTCCCCCTCCTTCCCCTCCTCCTTTCCTCCCTACCCCTGCCTCCCCTTCCCCCCTCCTTTCCTTCCTGCCTTTCCTACTTTCTCCCCCCATCCCCCCACCACCATCGCCGCCACCACCACCCACATCCTTATGCTTCTTCTTCACTGAGCTCATCTTTCTATTCTTCCATTCACCTCCATTTTATTGCTTCTTTACCTAATCCTGATCTCTTCTTTTTCTTTCCACCTCCAGGTTTGCAGCCAGTCTTTTGGAGCAGGGACGACGTGGCCCAGTGGCTGCGTTGGGCCGAGAAGGAGTTTGCCCTGCGGCCGATCACCAGCGGCTCTTTCCAGATGAATGGCAAAGCCCTGCTGCTGCTTACCAAGGAGGACTTCCGCTACCGATCCCCTCACTCCGGTACTCCTCTTTGCACTTTTTTTTTTCTCGAGGTGCTCGGAAAACTGGAGACATCAGTGAAATGTTTAACAAATGAGTCACTTAAATAGATTCCATTAGATATTTTTGTGCTCCAACTAGAGCAGGACCCACAGTGGAAAACAAGGATTATGAAGAAAGAGGGATCTTAGGTGATGGAAACACTGGACTAGGTGCAGAAAAATCATGAAAATATGCTTTTCTTAGTCCAAAAAACTGACACCTAGCATCACAAAATAAGAAAAAGACTACAGATAAATACTATTTCTAGTGCATAAATCATTACATCTTTAAAAAAAAAAATCACCTAAGAGGACACTTGAAGAACACGTCCTCTGCCAAGACTAACGCCCTATTTCACACTGAAATGGAAGGGGTTGTTTCTTTGCCCTCACGTTCCACGTCTCCCCCAAGTTTCACGAAATTCAGCCGGCTAATTTTTGCATAATCTCGCCAGCAAACACGCAGACAAGCGAAGCTCTCGCCTTGGCACAGGAATAAAGTCAGCTGGAGCAGAGGATGAATGGTAGCACTGCGAGGTGACAGTGGAGGGAGGCAGCTGTTACAGCAAAGCTGCTGGAGGGGAGGAAGTAGGAGACGGTTGATCAGGAAGTATAAGGCAACCTCAACTGTCACCCTGGCAACGCCAGCGGCCAGGCGCATAAAAATAAAACAACAATAAGTGTTTTCCCTCACAGAGTTGGAAATTTTACACAGTTGTTCAGGGATGAAGTAAGCGGCGTGTAATGTGGGTCCGGATGGATCTGTATATGAATGAGTTTGGTTGTACTGTCCTCTCTGTGTAAACTAAAATATTGCTCAGCTGACTGATTTCTAAATAGGTTGGTTTAAGTAACAGTGTGTCCATATGTCCCCCCTCCCTTTTTTTTTTTAAGGATATTGAATGTTGACAGTGAGTATGGTTATAGAGGTATGAGGACCAGCTGACAGCTGCTGCTCAGCTCGTATCAGGATGTTTCAACACTATGCAAAATTTTCACATCCTGTTGAGGAATCGAGGTCTGGGAAATATATGGAAAACATGATTCATCATCATCATCATTACAAGTTTTGCATTTTCGCCTGTTGACTTTCTCATGCGACGCTGTGGCCGCGTCGGAGGATGGTTTCATGTTTCGGCAGCTTCAGAAACACCAACTCAAACGATGAGACTGATCGTACCTGTACGAGCGGCTGCTCCGATCCTGCTCTCAGTGTAAACGCCAGTTTAGGGAACAGAGCCCAATTTATGACTTGTGAAGTATCTATTTCCTCCTTTGCGTGACTATGAGCGTGCTGTTCCCATCAGCCCCTGCTGTCTGCATATTTCTCTTTTGTAGAAGCTCTAAGAATAGAACATTAAAATAATAGTCAGTGTTTTCTTTCCTGGAATGTTGTAATCCATTACCATTGCAGTGACACGTTTAGACTTGAATACACTTAATGGGAAACCTGTAACGCTAAAGAAGGTGCTCCAGGTTTCAGCTCTGTGAGATTGTAGGATGGCTGGTGTGGTCGGGGAATTGCTCGTTGGCTTTTTGGGATGGTTTTTGTTATTTTGTTTCCTTGTTTAATGGTCTGCCTTCTTGGGAAGTCAGCTTAGTGAGTAATTAACTCGTAAAGTGCAATTCAAACCACAGCGGCTGGAATCGGGCCATATTATTCTTGTTGCACTGATTTCACAAAACAGGGCAGAGGCTAAATGAACACAACAGTTTTTAGTGGGTGTCGTCCAATCAGGTGGCGCTGAAAAGCAAGGTTACTTTATAACACGCTATAAACCATAAACTGCACGTGTAGCTGTGCAGTCTTTGTTCAGTTAAGGCTGCAAGAGGAGGCGTCACTTATCTCAGTGTGTTTAGCTGCTTCAGCCTGTCATTCATTCAGTTAAAAACCCAATTAAGCTCAGATAGGTGAGTCCTTGCCCCCACACGTCTCTGCAGAAATAGCTGCAGTCAGCCGCTTCACGCTTTCTTTAGTTTCTCTGTAGTTGTGATTCATAACTTGCTGTTTGCAGGTTTCCGACAAAATGCAAAGCTCTGGTTTTAAACCAGTATATTAAATACAGAGTCAAAAAGCAACCACCAGGAAGCAGGAATTTTCCCCGCGGTGCAACACTGTGCCACAGGACCAGAAAGTGAGAACTGAAAGGGGTGTGTGTGTGTGTGTGTGTTTGTGCGTGCATGTTCACCATCACTTCCTTTATGAGAATCATTTCCTTGTTATGGTAAGTCTTTCACAAAGCCTTTGAGATAATGTGTGAAGGCACATCTAACTGGTCATTTGTTATCGGTGTAAATATTTTGCCGCGGCGGGAGCGGAGCCGCTGCCGTCGGTGTTCGGGCGAGAAAAACAGCTGTAAATCACTCAGTGAACTTCCTGCTCGTGCTTTGTGCCTGGTGTTGCCACTGCTGTATAACCACTTAAAGGAGGACAGCGGGGTCATATAGAGCCATGGCTCATTTACTTGTGTCAACACAGTTCTCGTTATCTTCTAGCCGTCCTGACGTGCATGTACTGTAGGTATTTAGGTGTTTTGAACACATTCTTGTTTAACAAATCCAAGATTTTTTTTTTTCCCAAGAGGTTTTCTGTCATGAAGCAAAAGGTGCTTCTCATTTCACTAAACTATTAACTGCACGCTAATGTTTTATCTGCTCTGTAGAAGCAAAATATATCTGTGAGAGGAATCTGACTGGGTAGAGTCACCTGATAGGGAACCTACAATTCTATACCCACTGGGTCATTGGGGTGAGGTGCTGAATATCGAAGAAAACGTTTTTTTTTCTAGGAACAAACGACTCTTCCGTTTCCAGGCTGCTGTATCCTAGAAGCACCTCTAAATCTCTTCCATTATTGCTCTAGTTCCAAACTGCCTGGAAAGGCAAGGAGAAGAAGAAGGGGAACTTGAGTTTATGATGCCAATGCTAATTTGGACTATTATGCAGGCTACCAGGAGATGCATGGTAACCTCTGACCTTTGCACGTCTGCAGGGGATGTCCTGTACGAGCTGCTGCAGCATATCCTGAAGCAGAGGAAGTCTCATGTGTTTTATCCGTCTGCTTACTTCCCTGGAAACTCCTTCCATTCGCTGCCTGAAAGCGCCGTGCAGCACCTGAAGCTCGAAGGTCAGTCCAGTAAACAGTGTTTTTTCCTGTTCCTGCATACATCTCATGCATTTGAAAAAGTATAAAACATAATGCATTTCCATTAAAACAGCTTGCCCACAGTTTTTTCTCCATTTTTTTTTTTTGCTTGTAAGCAAAATAATGTATATATTGTATATAAAAATGATCTTCTGGCACCCTTACAATCCTTTAAGCTGCATAAAAATGCGAAGAGTAGCAGTATAAAATATAGAGTGTTTTGAATGTCTTGTAATGTGCATAAAGCATTACACATACATGTAACAATATAATGCAATTGGCAGACACAATTCTGTAGCATGCAGAAATACATACGTCTTCAAATTTAGTAGCTTCACTGTTGAGCTTTTTGGCTGATCTGTGCAAGTAGGTTTAATTGGCCTTATAATGGGCTTTTATATAATTGTGTAGGCAGTGAAGCTCATAGAAACATGAATGAAATGGCGTTTTGTTTAAAATAATGTAGCTGATTTCTGATGGGAGTTAAGATGATGATGAGATTTTCCTAACAGAGAAGGATGAACTCTGTAATGTTAACTTTCTATAAATGCAGGCTGCTTTCACTATGATTAATATGCTTGTTAATAATTGTAGCTATCAATTTAGTGGTACTGCTACTTTATGTGGTAACATATGAAGAATAAGAATTTTGTATTCAATATTTTGGAAATTCTTTTGACACAGCAGAATTATTATAATGATTATTAATGAGGACGATGACGTTCACACATGCGCGTCTCGTACCTGGAGAGAAAAAATATGCAGTAATTATTTTGCTCTTTTAAAACGTAGCGCAGTGCTGATGTTAATGACACCGTGCAGAAAAATAAGAATCATAAACCGACGGAACGTTTCGATTGATGTTTGGGGAATACGGTAACACAAAAACTGCACCGTCTTGTAGTAACCAAGCTGTGGAGGTGGTGTTGCCAGCAGTGCATCCGCAGTAACACTGTAGTTAATGATAGTTAGTTGTGAAGGAGCCTGACAGCAGCTTTTCTTTACATAATTACAAGCTGTTGGCTCAGGAATTTTTAAATTATTTTAAATTATTTAAGTTAATGTCAAATTCTTTCTAGTTACACTCGTTTAGTCTGGCTTTGATTTAGGCTGAGGCGACTTCCAGAACTTAGCTGACGCAGTCAGAGTGAGTCTGAGGACTCACTCGGTGTAGGCTGCATAAAGTAGGTGAACTCTTACAATAATGTTTCTAATGTTGTAGCTGCTTATGAGACTCACACAGTGTCACGCTAACATACATATTAGTGTTATGTCAAAAGGATAATGTGGTGCCATTGTGTGACTTTCCAGCCACGTATCTTAAGAAATGTTCCAACTCTGGAGTGAATAAAGTACATCTTATCTTAAAATAGCGAGCAATTTGTTTCAAACCCTGCAGACATTATGATAACCAATGCAGCTATGTTAAAGATTATGTAAGGCAGTCTGCTTTTGTCTTCTCCAAACAACTGTTGCTTTTACTCACCGCCCAGCTTTGTTGAAAACAAGGAAGTAATAAAAATGTTGAAGTGGAATACCTGAGACTGTTTTCTGGCTCTGATCTGAGGAAATGTGACACAGCAACAATGAGACGGAATGGAGCGGTAACTTTGCAGACTTCAAATGTTGACAGTAAAACCTGCTCTACAAGGAAATGCGGCTTTATTTAAACAATACAGCACACCGCATGCTACAGGCGGGATCAGCGATTGGCCGGTTACTGCAGCTGTCTTCCTCGTCTCGGGCGCTACTGGAAATATTTGCAGTCAGCAAAATTCAAAAAACTAGCGACAGAAGTGGGAGTTTCGGCAAAAGCTTTGGCAACTTTTTTCTATTCATGCGGCTCGATTTTCTGCTTGGCATACATAAAAAATAATCTGAACATTAAAATTTTAACACAAGCCCAAAGTTATGAAAGATTTTAATATTGATAGTGAGTTGAGATGCTGAGAGGGATGTTGCTTCACTAAATCTGTCGACTTTGAGTCCAAGTGCTGCTTTCTGTGTTTTGTGAGGCGTTGTGACTGCTAGCATCAAATGAAGAGCCGATATTTAGTTTAGTGTTGGAACACCTGTATGGTAAACACTGCAAGTTGTATAAAACAAGTAAAAGCAAACAAAATGTAAAAAATATCCTGATGAAATGCCAGCTTTATACGAAACTGTTTGAACTTTATATATTTATTACATATTGTAAACTGTGCTCTCAGAAACGGTACGGCGGGGACCACGTGGTACAGAACCCATCCCCCAGCATCCACCAACCATCGAACTGCGGCACCGCTCCCGCTCGCCGCACCACCCGGCCCCACGACGATCCCCCCCTGAGCCAAACCACCCTCGCCCCGCCAACGAGGACTCCCTGCAAACCTTCTCCCAGCTGCCTGACAGCAATCACCACCTGCCGGAGGACATGTACCCTCTGTCGGTGTCCCCGGCTGCACCGAACGGGCGCTGCGCGACGCCGCGAGAAGCCCCCTGTCCTGGCAGCCCTGGGGGCCAGGAGGCTGGCCCTCCTCGCGTCATCCAGCTCATGCCCAGCACCATCATGAACCCTTTGCTCCTCAGTCCAAACAGGAGCGGCGGGGGTGCTGGCATGGACTTCAGGCACAGCCGTGTGGGACCCCTGTCTCAGGTGACGCTGGAGAATGGGCGTGAGGGGAAAGTCCATGGACACCATCATCAGCTGGCCCAGCAGCAGCAACAGCAGCAGCAGCATCAGCAGCAGCAGCAGTTACTGCAGCAGCAGCAGGAGGAGGCGCTCTACAGGAACCATGTCATCATGCCTGTATCTCCTCCAGAGGAGCAGCAAATGCCCATCGGGCGGATAGCAGGTAAGATTTAGCTGAGGATTGAAGACGCATGAGCCGACAGCTGTCATCTGGCTGAAAGCTTGCATGAGAACTTTTTCAGGGAACCACAAACTAACACCGGCTCACTCCGTCTCTCCCTGTTGGGTTCTGGCAGACTGCAGGCTGCTGTGGGACTACGTCTACCAGCTCCTTTCAGACAGCAGGTACGAGAACTACATCCGCTGGGAGGATCCGGAGAACAAAGTCTTCCGCATCATGGACCCCAACGGCCTGGCCAGGCTCTGGGGGAATCACAAGGTACACACACACACACGCTCACACACAGTGGGCTCTAGGTGTTCAGTTATTATCTACAGTGAGCAACCATAAAGCTGCACTAACTAATTTTTTATATCAAAAATAAAGAACTTGCAAGTACCAACAGGCACGTTAAAATGAACCACCTTAATCACTGAATGGTCGTCTTTAGTTCTGGAGGGTTTTTTAGCCACTTGTACCTACTTGTTTTGGTTTTACGGCTCCCAAAACAGTTTCCAGCCCCCCCAGAGGGTTCTTCTCATCATTACGTCATTATTGGAAATGTTGATAGGATGTTTAAAGGGAAGAGATGTTAAAGTTCAGTGGAAATACAGCAGCTGAGTGCTGTATTAATGTAAACACAGGAACACGGATGATTTAGTGACCCGCAGCGGAGCAAGGATTGCTTCAGCTGTAAGGATGCTGCTGGTATGTTAGCCAAGCGTAAATGCAGGCTGAGAAACAACTCACTGATATGTGTTTGTAATGTTTTGTTGGTTGAGTTATGGATGGGGTTTAACTCCATCATTTATGCCACCATAATGCCGTCTCTCCAGCGTGTCCTGGGTCTGCCCCGGGGTCTCCTCCCGGTAGTTCTGGCATCCTAGTCAGATGCCTGAACTCCCTCACCTGGAGTAGAGGCTGTACCCGGAGAAATATCATTTCTGCTGCTCGTTGCTGTGATCTCATTCTTTCGATCAGAACTGTCGGAATGCAGATCGACCCGTAAATCGACAACTTCTCTTTCACGTTCAAGTCTCTCTTCAGCGTCTGCCAATCTCCGGCTCCACTCTCCCTTCACTCGTTAACTTGACCCCAAGATACGGGAACTCGTCCGACTGGAGCGGATTCTCATTCCCGCAACTTTGCACTCGGCACACAAAAGCAAAGCTCGAGACGAGAAAACCAACTCAACACCAGTATATATATTAAAACACGAATTTTGCCTGTTACTTTTGTCTGACCAACAATTAAGATGAATTTGTATTCAGGCAAAACGTGATCTTGCTGTGGAGCGCCCTGGCTCTGCAGTATCCTGATATGAAGACAGTGCAGGACAGCAGATCCAAGACCAGTTAGCAACAACTGCCTAAAGGTTAGCTCCAAAGAGAGGCACCATCAGAGACAAGAGATTAAGGGAGACTGAGCAGCTGTGACGTCATCAAAGCATACCCGACTGAAACCCATACTGAAACCGGTGTCCGCCATATTTGTTTGTCTGCTGAAAGCTGTCAAACGCCGTTGTTTAGAAGTAGTGCAAGGACAGATCAAACTCTCAACAATGTAAACGATTCTTTGGGGAGCTGAAGACAGCCACCCGTACTGAGGCTGCGTGTATATTTATAACAAACTGTATATATTGGTAAAAGAAAATACAGCAAATGATGAGGATCAATATTATAACTGTACAGTGATATAATTATAAGCATTCTCAATCTCTTGTCTGTCTGTCTGTGCTGTTTTGTGGCCTCTTGTTTTAACTCTTGCTCTGGTTGCTGTAACTCTGCCTGCTGGTTGTGTGAATAAGGAATTATTTGCTGAAACATTTGCTTTAGAAAATCTGCAGCATTCTCTGAAAAAGGCGGCGTCAGAAGTCTTTCCAGCTTTTTGTGGAGTTTTTCTGCCACCAAGCGGCCAAAAAAATTATTGCAGCTGAATTAATTTCCAGATGACGCTGATGGTGTTACTCATGACACTTGTGCTGTTTTTAACTCTTACAGAACAGGACCAATATGACGTACGAGAAGATGTCGCGAGCACTGAGACACTACTACAAACTGAACATTATCAGGAAAGAGCCCGGACAAAGGCTTCTGTTCAGGTAGATCATCTACTTTTCATTTCCGTCTCGCCGTTCCAAAGCGTTCCTTACTCTGAGTCATTGATCCAATAAAAAAAAAAAAAAAAAAAAACGGGATTTGAATAATTTACTCCTCTGCGCCACAGGTTCATGAAAACCCCAGACGAGATAATGAACGGACAGACGGACAGGCTGGAGCACCTGGAGTCCGACACAGACGAACAAATCTACATCAAAGAGGAATGCTGAGGAACTCTGGGAAAACGAGTCCATGAACTGCTTACTACTACTACTACTTCTACTACTACTACTACTACAGCCGCTGATGCCTTTCAGAAGCAGCTTGAAAAATCAACATTGAAATTAAGAGTGCACAGATGTTCATTGGTGTCATTCCTGCAGGGAGAGACATAAAATCCGGTCTCTCCTAACATGGCCTTAGGATGGTGTTAACCTGAACCACAGCATCAGGTGTTTTGGATTTTTCTGATGGACAGAGCTGAAAGAACTCTCTTAAGTGTTTCCTTCTCTTTCCGAGCTGCAAAAGCCAATCACTTTGTGCTTATGTCATTTTTTGTTTGATTGTTTTTGTCTCCTCACATGCATTATACAAAAGGAATTTTGCTGTTTGTAAAAAGAAAAAGAAAAAAAAAGAGAAATCTGTGTGTGCGCGTGTGTGGGTGTGTGTGACCAGAATGTTTTCACCATGGAATAAACGACTTTTTGATCAGATTGTGTGCTCGAGATGTTTAATTTCTCTCTGGGTGTGTTTGTAAGTGGAGTACATCAAATGTCCACATGATGGCGCTGCTGGACAGCTTTTGATGGCCTCGCCATGTGGCTGTTTGCTGCAGTTCAACAGTTCGTTGACTACAACCGACCCCTGAAGGGGCTTTTCTGTGTTAACAGTGCAGAAGGTGGCACATAGCTCACAATTTTTTTTTAGCTTTTTAGTGGTATTGATGCGTTAAAGGGAGGTTATTGGCACTGATCTATAGCAATGAAAGCATCTAATCACTGATTGTAGGTCCTGCTTCACTTGTTCCACTATTTTTTGCATTGCAGTCCTATTTTCCCCCTCAGCTTTTGTCTTCTAAAACGTAATTACAACAGCTCCGCCTTCTCTTTATGAATTATCGAGGAAATTAAACATGAGATTGTGGTTTGGTTGTACACGTTTTCGGGTTTAGCATAACAATTTCGATGATCGCATATTAATCTGAAGGGGATAACTGTGACATTCAAATCTAATAAACCATCGAACAGCAGTAATCTGATTACTGTAACGCTACCAGCAGAGGTAGCGGATGTGCGCCGTGCGCTCCGGAGTCTCCATAAAAGTTAGTGCGCGCAGAGCGGAGCTGTCAGACTGCGAGGAGACGCGGCTGAGCAAAGACTGTGGGCTGAAGTGATTGATTGGGATCCACCTCACTTTGATATATATCCATTCTAAGAGTGTGAGCTGATCTCCTGGGTGTCTATTACCCACCAAAGGCGCGCCAACAGGACGCATTTAAAGCTCATAAGGCAGAGTTGAGCAGGCTTTCGTCTGGGTTGTGTACTATCGGGATTAAAAGAAAAAGGTTTGGATTCAGGAGACTCTCGCCCCTGTGGTGGATGAGATGCCAGCGTTTCTCTTATAAAAAGACGAATAATCGAGATCATAACAGATAATAATAATAAGCCTGTTTAATTTCATCCGGAGCGGAAGAAAAGCCACCACTCCCAGGACGCAAATGTCTCCACATCACAGGAACACCACTGGATTGTAGCAGCAGCCTCACCGATGGTTTAATAGGGCGTTAAGGTGCGGGAAGGGAGTGGGACGACTACAGGTAAGATGCCACGCGAGCGGTCATTCACTGCCCTCTTTACGGGGGGGGGGGGGGGGGAGTTTTCCCGCTGGTCCGCGCGCACCGCGAGGGGCGTAAAAAACCACTCAGGTGTTGCGTTTTGTTGACCGCGAGAGAAACAGTGAGCGTGGCCCTGCTTTAACTGTCAGTCACCCCCCGCTGTCTGTGAGAGCAAAGGGCAAAAATTCACTCGTTTCCACTAAAAGAAATCAGATTTTTCATTGCTGTTTTTCCACCTAATAACCTGAAGAGAAATCCGGATCTATTTTCTTTAATTGCAGTAACTCCCGAAAACGACAGTAGAGGAGTTTGGCGTTTGTAAGCGCAGTTTTCTCCGCAATCAGTTCAGTTAATTTCACCTGCACTCATCAATCGTGGGAGCCGTGGAGATGCAGGACAGCACAGAGAAGCAGGCAGAGGTGACCGCCTGTTTCATCCCGTCAATAATCGCTAGTCTGCGCCGGAGTCTGGAGCAGATGATTTTGAACCTCGGGTCATGCTTTGAGCGCTCAGATAAAATAAGCACGTTGAATAAGTGCAGGTAAGAAACTCGAGGGTACGGAAATAAGACTGTAGGTGTGAGGGGATGATCGCAGATGCGAGTCGGTTAATTTTAATGCTGCTTTATCAGCCTTGACCTCCTGTTCTGAGGCTAATATCGTTTCACCTGAAGCAAATAGTCCTGTGATGATGAAATGCTGTGACACAGTGGCTGCAGGTTCACAGGGGCTGATCCCGCCCCCCTCACGCTGCCGCAGACGTGTCAGATTTTTCATTTACAAAGCAAATCAGGAACGAGAGGAATAAAACGTGCTGAGGTAAAGTCTAACCTGATGCAACAGAACTTTAAGGAGCACTTTAAAAAATACTAGAAATCTTGCATTCAGTGATGATTCAGTGGCTGTATCAGATATGATTCATGCGCCAAAATCACCGGATCCTACATTTCCCACAATGCAACTCCGTCCTTGTTTTTTATATGATTTTAAATTATTTTCTAAGGTTAAATAGTTCTCATTTATTACCTTTAAATGAGCGTAGAGTGCTTCATCTGCAGCTTTTCTTTTCTTACCTTTTCCCTGACCTTTATTTCCCCATCACATGTCCAGAAAAGCTGCCACTCCACCTCTCCGTCGACCTTTATCCAATTACAACCCGCCGCTTTAAAAACTCTACATGAAACAACACTAAAGCTCCAGTTCCTGTCAGCCAGCTTCATGTTTCCATCTCCAATAACAGCCACGCTTCACAATCCCTGCTGGCTTCAATTTATATATAAAAAGTAGCTGCAGATAAAAGTGCACAAATCCAAGTACTTAAATACCATACTATATTTGAGTATTTCCATACGCTGCTTACTATCTGATTCTAATCAGTTTTAGAGGGAACTTTTTTATTGCTCTACGTGACTTTTAAATTATGGCTATTGCTCCTTTTCATATTAGAATTTCTCATAAACACGATGACCTTTAAAGATATGTGGGCCCTTGCAGAAAAACAGTTTGTTCTCCATGTCAGGAGAGACTTTTCCCGCCTATCTGGAGGCCTCCGGCCCCTAGGCTGGGAGCCACTCCAGCTAAGTGGAATCTGTAGACTCAGTCTTGTCTTTTTCCTGTCACTGGAGGCTTCTACTTGGAATATTTCTATGTGAGTGTACTGAATAAAGGGTCAGACTTCCTCTCCCACCAATGCTGTCTCTCAGCACAGAGCACAGGGATGGAGCAAACCACACTATGACATCATCTGGCAACTAATAGCAATTTTTTTGAGCAGCCAAACGCCACTTCCCTCAGAAAAAGAACTGGCAGCCCCGGCAGTCCGCAATTAGCTGGAAGCATTAGCAGCAGCAGCAGCAGCTCCTCCGCCGTGAATGATCAGCTTTAATGACTCTAGGCTGCCTGGCTCGGGTCAGACCGGCCCCTCCCTCGGTCCAGCTGGGCGGACTGGTGCCGACTGTCTGGCCAGCGCCGGCGGATCAGCCAATGTCACCTTTTTAGGGGCAGGTCACGTGACCTCACCCTGGCTCTGCCTTGCTATTGATCCAAAGCGATGACACCGAGGCTTCACGGTCCGCTGCTCCTCGCCAACCAGGCCGACCCAGAGCTGCCTCCGAACAGCTGTGACAGGCACCGGGCACGCAGCAGGGGGGTGTCTCCGAATGAGCCTGCTTTTGTGGGTGCCCAGGTCTTTTTTTTTTTCTCTCTCTCTTTCCAAGAAACTTCTTTTAGTTTTGGGGTTTTAGACTTTGATTTACAAATGAATAGAAAGTAAAGAGGAGCTGCACGCTGACAGAGGCAAATCAGACTGATAGACCTTTTTTTTTTTATTAGAAATTAGTTAACAGAATTGAGCTGCACCTCACAGACAGATATGTGAGTCAGTGACTGGTCCTTCAAAATAAAATCAGTTGTATAGAAAGCCTTTTGAATGTGCTGGATGGCACCTGTAAGCAAACTGCTCGGGGGGGGGGGGGGTATCCTCAGTGATCCAACTGAAAGACTTCAGAGGAGGTCAGGTGCTCGGCCGCGCCTCCTCGATAGTCGACGTGCTCTCCTCTCCAGGAAACGATTGGAATTTGTGTTAAATATCGGCAGCTGATTGGCACCTGCTGTGCGGGTGTTTGATGTACGTAGGACGCGAGATGCGGGGGGGGGGGGGGGGGGGGGGTTCCCCCCCCCCCCTCCTCACTCGCTTTCTCATTCTATTTGATGTGCAGCTCGCTCTCCTCTCTCTCTGCTTCATCTGAAGTAAAACAAATTCGCCATCCGCTGAATAAACAGGAGCTGTGCAGAAATGATATGAAAGCAGCTAAAGGTTCCTATATACTTTCTACTTTGACCTCCGTCTTCTCCTTCTGATTACATTCTTTTCTTACTTTGCTTCTTCGCCTTTATTTTCCACATTTCCTGAAGGCGCCGATTCGAGTCCTTACAGCTGCAGATTTGTCGGGGTTTTCATCTGTTTCTGAACAACAGGCATGCATTTGATAAAAAAGGGGTGTTTGCTGTGTTATAGAGCAGAAAGTTGGCCCTGAGTGCGGTGATAAAGATCCATCTTGATCAGGTAGCAGCGTATAAGGAAAATGATTCATTACCAGGAGCCAATCCCAGCTGACAGCCACCCTGAACGGGCTGCCTGTCAATCACAGGGCTGATTGACAGGCAGCCTAACCTGGAATTCTGACTGTGAGAGGAAATCCTCACATGTGCACTCCAAAAAAATAAAAAATAAAGGCCACAACTAGTGACACTGCAACCTCATGTTGTTATATTTTAAAATGAATGAAGAAGGAGTTTCCTGTGTGAGCGTGAGCAGTTTTTAACCAGGCATTGAATTTCACCATTTACGGAAATGCTCATAAACGGATAACATGCTGGAAGTAAATTACCACGACAGTTGTGTTTTTTTACAGTGTTGGTCATCCTAACTTTATCGCTGTGACTCTGTTACCCGAGCGGGCTTATTTATGACTGTACTGTTTATTTGTGACGACTCTATTTGTGTTCATCATACCTGCATTGTTTGCTTTATCCGTGACACGTGTTCTGAAATGCCCTCGTGCAATTTAATCATAGTTTTCAATCATTTTGATGTAAAAACATGAACCTGCTGTCAGTTTTGGGCCGTTTTGTTCATTTGGGCTTTAAGTATCAGCCTGGAGGCTTCTGCAGCAGTAAACCTACTGCTGTGGGTCTGCTAGCTGTGAGTCACAGTGTGATAAGAAGGGGAAAATTACACACCAATGGAGCAATTCCTCAAAAAAACAAACAAAAACGAAAAACTATGAAAAGTTGCATGAAAAGATAGGAGACATTCTTACAATTAAAATGTAATTATATTGATATTTATTAGGCAAATAACAAACTGGACTGGACTTAATCAAGCGTAACGTTCAACCACTAAAAGGAATCTTTCTGTCCAGTAATGCAAGTAAATAATTATGATTTGGCATCGTAACCAAAAAATAAATGTGCTGTTTTTGTAAAATGGTAAATTTGAAAATGCATGGATAACAATAATTATATTTTAGCATTAAAAATTAAAGTTAAAGAGCCTGTTAAAGAGTCTGTAATGGATTCACCATTACAGAAACATAAAAAAAATGATTTTGGTCATTTAGGGCAGCCGTGGCATAAACCTCACACCGGGTGGCGGTCTAATAAATTAGTTAAGCACTGCACGAGTTTAATGACATTTATTTAAGTCTTAAGTAATATTTCCCACAAGGCTCTGGTTCAGTCTTGACCAACAATGCTATAGTTGTGCATGTGCTCATTTTCAAAGTGCAGTGGGGAAAAACACAGTGATGCACGATAGAAGAGAAAGATATCAAACAGTGTAGTCCTCATTTTATAGTATGGGGTACTAATATCACCAGTATTCCAAAACCTAAAAGTATCCTATTACTTTTCATGGTTTCGCTGTGGATATTTATACAGGTTCTGCACTGAAGTCCTGATTTTGGTGTTCTGATGACACTAGTGCTAAAATGAAGACATATCACAGATAATTAACTGCTAACCTTTATTGTCGCTTTTAGAAAACTCAGAATAGCTACACTTAAAAGACAATCTTTACAGCCACTGCATGGCGAGGGTGCAGGAAATGGAAAGGCTATATATACCTCCTGCACTGACTTTGAATGTCGGTTCTGGAGCTACAAATCGGAAAATGCGAAATTCTCCAACATAAATTCATTCAACACGAATTCCCTGACGTGTAGGAAAAATCAGCAAAATAAGACCGAGGGTTGGAAAAAAATACTTTTAACCCTTTTAGTCTCCCATAAAAACATTCCACGATCAGTAATGCATCATATGATTTGAATATATTTCCCCTCCAGTCCATCCCTGATTCTCCCTTTGCTGGTCCTCATAGTTCTGTCCTCCTCCTCATGGAAAAATCCTCCTCCAGTTAAATGTGATCCTGTTTCATGCAGAGGAAGAAAAAGGCGGAGAGACACAAGAAGAGTGAGAGAAACCGAAAAAGATGTCGAGGGAAAAATGGATATCCACTGGTCTGTGTCCAGGATCCCCCCCCCCCCCCCCATGTGGCCGCTTTATCTCTTCAGCAGCGTCTTAGCGTTGCTCTCCGTGTGGCCCAGCAGCTTATAAACATGCGGCCGTCACGCAGGGTGACTCCAGCCTCCGAAAACCTCCAAACAAACGCACCAACTCAGATTTTGGACAGGAGAAAAACTTCCTTCCTCACCCCCTCGTCTCACTTCTCCTCCACCCTTCCCCTTCCCTCCGTTTCATTGCGATGGCTGATGGTGTGTGCAGAGCTGTGGGCCTTCCAGTACTTTCATGATGTGAGCCAAAGCCCATCTGGGACTCAATATCCTGTTTACCAGCTCTCAGCACTCTGAAAACCACAACAATACTGAGCTGAGGCAGAAAGTTCAGAACTCATTACAGTTTGTTCAGGTCAAGACCAAGGTCGAAGTCTTCTTCTTCTCCATCAATCTGCTGCGGCGTCTTCAGAAAGTGGAATCTGCTGCTTTTGCTTTTTCTCTTTGTCCAATCCATACATGTTCTGATGTCGTAGACCTCCACAAGAGACCGCACGCTTGAGAAACTGCGAGCTGCTGGTATTTGTCAAAGCTCGTAGATGGATTTGAAACTTTATTGTAAAATTGGATAAATCTGATGTGATGGATTTACTTCAAAGGGTTGTTTGCTGTGAGCCTGCTATCTTTAAAGTCTGCCTCAGTTATTGATTTCATATATTTACCTGAATGTCTCGCAACAACAGGCTAGTCTGTGATTGTCAGTGAGGTTATTCTGATTACACAGACACACAGCAGCATCTACTCAAGTTTCAACTGCGTTGGTGTTAATGAAATTAACAACAGGTGCATTAGAGGGGCAACAATGAGACAACCCCCAAATCTAGTTTTACAGGTGGAGGCCACTGACTTTTTCCTCCTCATTTTTTCTGACTGTTTTTTCTCTAGTTCTGCATCTGGCTAGGGTCAGTGTCACTGCTGGTAGCATGAGGTATTACCTGGACCCTACAGAGGTTGCACAGATAGTCCAGATCCTCCAGGATGGCACATCAATGTGTGCCATTGCCAGAAGGTTCGCTGTGTCTCCCAGCACAGTCTTAAGAACATGGAGGAGATTCCAGGAGAAAGGAGAGCTGGACAGGGCCGTAGAAGGTCCTTAACCCATCAGCAGGACCGGTATCTGCTTCTTTGTGCAAGGAGGAACAGGATGAGCACTGCCAGAGCTACAAAATGACCTCCAGCAGGACACTGGTGTGAATGTCTCTGACCAAACAATCAGAAACAGAATTCATGAGGGTGGCCCGAGGGCCCGACGTCCTCTAGTGGGCCCTGTGCTCACTGCCCGGCACTGTGGAGCCCGATTGGCGTTCCCCATAGAAAAGCAGAATTGGCACCCTGAGCTTTTCACAGATGAGAGCAGGTTCACCCTGAGCACATGTGAGAGACGCGAAAGGTTCTGGAGAAGCCGAGGAGAACATTATGCTGCCTGAAACATCGTTCAGCATCGGCAAAAGAACCAGCCTGCTGCATCATTTTCACACTTTGATTTTCAGGGTGCCTTTCTTTCAGCCCTCTGTAGGCTGATCATTTTCACTTCCATCAAACATCAAAATCTAGCATCCCATTAGGATCTGATGTGAATTCAAAGTGTGCCTTTAATTTTTTTTTGATCCGTGTGTATATGGACGAGTTCGCTTTGGTAGCTGAACTATTTGCTGTTTAGCTAGCAAACAGGTTCATGCAGAAATAACAACATGGTTGTGCTAGCATGAACTAAACCTAAAAACACAATCTTAGCACATTTTTGTGTTTAAAAAAAACCCTTAAATTTAGTTCACAAACCATTGTTTTAGCTTTCATTACACAACTTCCTATAAAAAGCACCGGAAAAGCAGATGGTGGTTAGCGCTGCTGCCTAACAACAAGGATCTTCATCTCCCCTCGAAGTCCAGAGACATACACGATAAGGTAAATGGTGATTCTTAATTGGTTGTACTTGAGCATGTGCTTTGTGCTGACCCTGCAGTAGATGGGGAACATGTTGGGGCTTCAGCCCTCAGTGACCCTGTACGGAAAACAAACAAAAACAGACTGAATGGATGGCTGATTACTCATGAATGAAAAACATCTGATTCTTTTTGTATATCTATTTTCTTTTAAATCTGATATAAATAATGATTTCTTCTAAAAATAAATGAGCACAACAATAAAAGGAGAAAGCACAGCTCACTGGTGTATTTTCAGAGTTTTTGAATAACACTGTACTTACATGTCAAAGCACTGTGAAAATATGGTCCGTATTATAACCCTGTGAAGGCCACAGATTTTATTCCATGGCGCCATGTTTTGAAGGCGTAGCTACATTTTAGTATTCAGACACTATAATAAACAGTGAAACAGAGGGAAGGGTGAACTTTGCAGCTGCCGGCTCATCTGTAACATTTACAGCTAAAGACCATTAATATGACCAGAGTGCAGACTTGAAGGCACTGTGGCGACTTTGTTTCATTGTAATATTAAAGCAAGTTTTTTCTTTGCATTATAATCCTTGTACAGAGCCTCTTTAGGCATGACAAGTGTTAATGTGTAACTTTACTGAAAGTGTATGGTAAGGGTAATTATGCAATGGAACATTATACAACAGTGCAGACCTGTGACAAAGAGGTGTAATGAGTCACTCTTTAATAAATGACATCTTGTAGGTGCAAATTCAAAGTTAACTATTAAAGAAATGACAAAGAAAAAGTGAAATGTATATTTTATAATATTCCAAATTAATTGTATGCTTGTGGTAACCCATTGTCAAAAAAAACACCTGCATGCAAGGGCACAAAACAAGAAACCAAACGAGAAGCTTAACAGGACGTAAACTACATTTTTAGCATGAAAATAATAAACATAAATGGAGCAGTGCCTGCAAGCTGGTTCAGGCTAGCAGGTGCAGCATGACGCCCTCTCCTCACGTCTTATACCAAACACACCCTCTCCATTTGGTGGCCCTTTTTCCCATGCACCACCCCGGCATCCACCAATAAGCTTTGAGGTAGGATACTTCTCTCTCTCCAATTTTATATGTAACATTTCAAAGGGAGGGATGAGCTCAGAGTCGAGGTCCCAAACTAACCACATTATACTGCTCAAAAATGTCATTTCAAATATAAGCTGCCCCACTAAAAGGACATTAACTATAAATCTGGCTACTGATGCCGAAGAAGCTCAAACCCAGTCTGCAAAAAGATTAGCAGAACAAATATTTTTGATATAAAAAGGGGAAAAGTCCACCCTCACTTATGGAATTTAGAGGGTCAGTAACAGCCAGGTGCTGCTAATCAAATGCACTTGACTAACTGATCATCAGCACCTCTATAAAAGCAGACGTTGCTGGTTTGAGCGTTCTGGTGTGTTTTCACACAATGCCAGGAAGGAAAGACATCAGCAATGGTCTTAGAGAAGCAATTGTTGCAGCCCATAAATCTGGGAAGGGTCATGAGGCCATTTCCAAATGTGAAGTCCGTCATTCCACAGGGAGAACGATTATTCACAAGTGGAAAACGTTCCACGCCACTTGCCAATCTTCCCAGGAGTGGACGTCCCAGCAAATTCAGCCCAAGGTTCAAAGAAACTGCAGAAATCCCAAGAGCTCCATCTCAGACTCCACAGGCCTCAGCTGTTAAATGTTAAAGTTCATGACTGTACAATTAGAAAAAGGCTGGACAAACATGGTCGTGCTGCCATGTTAAAAGAACATGGCGGCATGACTCGTGTTTGTAAAGCTGCATCTGAACAAAGCACAAGGCTTCTGGATCAATGTCCTTTGGACAGATGAGAGCAGAGTGGAAATGTTTGGCTGTAATACACAGTGATACGTTTGCTTAAAACCAAACTCAGCATATCAGCACAAACACCTCATACCAACTGTCAAGTGCAGAGGTGGAGGGGTGATGGTCTGTGCACCTTGCAGTCATTGAGTCAACCACGAGTGCGTCTATATATCAAAATATGCTAAATATGAGGCCATCTGTCCAACAGCTCAAGCTGGGCTCAAATTGGGTCACGTAATAGGACAATGATCCCAAGCACAGCAGCGAATCTACAACAGAACTTCTGCAAAAGAAAAGAATCAAAGTGTTGCAATGGCCCAGTCAAAGTCCAGAGCTCAACCTGACTGAAATGCTGTGGTTCCACCTTAAGAGAGCTGTGCATAAACAAATGCCCGCCAGCCTTAATGAATTTAATTTCTGCAAGTTAGTGGACTTAAAGGTGGTTCTTCAAACTACTGAATAATGGGGTGTACTCGGGTTTTTACAGGATTGCATATGTTGCGTATGTGGAAAAGACAGTTTTGTGTGTGTGTGTGTGTTCCCTCTTGTGGAGTTTCATGCCCTCCACACACACACACACACACACTGAGCTCTATGCCTCGTTTGGTTCACTCTGTGCCCTCAGGCTATTTAACCCGGGGGTTGTAACCTAAAGACGTGATACTGGCAGCCTGTGGCTTTCATATCTGACCGCTGTCCCCCACTTATCTGGCAAATAAGCCGTTTTAATTGCTTACACACAGAGTCCTATCAGGCCTTGTAGCGAGCATGGAGATAAGGGTTACACAGAGTCAGGCATTAGTAACAGGATGAGAGGACCGCAGAAAAACAGAGCTGCAGGGTCCCAGGAGGATGAAGAGTCAGGAAATAGCTATGGCCATCCTATTAATTTCAACCTCACAGAGCTGTTTCTCCACCTTACTGTGGGGCTCGGGAGAAGGCTGCTCTTCACTGAAATCAAAGCAAATCCAAAATTAAGCTTGTGTAAGGACTTTATCACTGGACAGACTGTGAGGTCAATGCAGGAAATAAACTTCACAAGTTCAGTTTGTGCATTTGTGCTGATATAATAAAACAGAAATCTGGATGTATTTGTTGTCATTTCAGAACCTGAATGAATCCAGATGCCTCCAATGAGCATTTTTTTTGTCCTCAAAGCTTTATTTAGGCATTTTTTGTGCTTTTTGTCAGCATTGAATCATGTCATAGACTCCTGGAACCTTTCTTTCCAGAAGCATTGGGATCGTTAAAGTTTCCCCGTGTATTGTTTTGACCCATGTGCCCCTCGTGAAGAGCTAGTCTACATAGTAGCCGAGTAAATGTCAGCTGCACTAGGTTTCTAATGAGACCAGAGACTAAGGAGAGGGCTGACACCATCATAGGCTCTGTGCTGAGAGGCTCATTTACATTATACCAGGCGACAGCTGGAGATATGAGGGGAGCGAGTGGGAGATGGAAGCAGAGAAACGGGGAGAGAGAGAGCTGGAGAAATGAGGCAGCAGGAAAGAAAAAATGTTGGTTTTAGTTTTGCAAACATTTTCCAGAAGCAAAAATGATCTCACTGGTTGAGTTAAACCTCAGAAGGTGGGGCGACTACATGGGTTTGTCTAGTTAAAGCTGCATTTCAGCCTAATGCAGCTTAACGGAGTTTTCCTCAGGTCCTCGTAGTTTTTGTGTCATTCAGCTCATTGTTTTGGTTGTGCAGCTTTGTTTCCAATAGCAACAGGAAGCTGTTTTCTGCAAAAAAAACCCAAAAAAAAACCAAACAAACAAACTGACAAATCAAATCTCCTGAGAAAACAGCTTTAAAATAGTCAAATATTTCCCTCGGAAGTTGGTGGAGACCAAAAGAGAGCTAAAAGGAGCTAAAATGAACACCAGTGATGCTCACTGTCTGCTGGATGTG